>JANHGC010001969.1:216300-227515 GCA_027560395.1 Boaedon fuliginosus
TAGGCAAGCTAGAGATGGTTCTGATCTCCGCGGGGAGCGAATTCCACAAGGACGGAGCAGCCACAGAGAAGGCCCTCGCCCGCGGCCCCACCAGGCGACACTGCCTGGCTATTTAAATAAATAAATACATATAAATTCCAGATTTGCCCCAGCGGCGATGGGAGACACGGAGCAGCCTACCCTGCCAAGTAAGATCACCTACGATGTTGGCGGGGGCACAGGGGCTTAAGAAGGCCCATCAACAGCTATGGCCCAGTGCCCGTCAAGCCCGGGCTGCCTTTCCTCAGACCTGGCCTGCCCTTGGCCCAGAAACAGCCTTGCCAGAGCAGGGATGTTGGAAGGGGTACCAGGGGCTTAAGAAGGCCCACAAACGCTGTGACACAAATATACTTCGTAAAAAAACAACAACAACCTAGAGCAAGGCCGGGTAATCAGCTAGTATACATAAGGAGCAAGATTTCGATGTCTTGAATTTCGAAAGCCTAGTATAAATCAATTAGACAGGCTAAAGCAGACGGGGCCAAATCTATTATCTTCCGTTTGATCTCTTATATTAAAAAATAAATAAATTCTCGTAACATACTAATCCGTTGTGGTGGGTTTGTTTGTTTTTTTTGCTTAGGGAGTTGGGAGGACGCAGTATGGTTTACAAACCGCAGTTTGTTCAGGAAACCACGACTGGGCAAGCGTTGCGAAAATACAGTTCTGAATCTCCACCCCCTCTTAAAATCCGCCGTCTATTTTAATTGATTTTTGGTCCAACAAAGCAATTTTACATTCATTTCGGGCTAATTCACGGGAATCCCCAGAAAAACTTCGCTCAGATCGCGGAGGACGGTCGCAGAGGCGGGTTTATGAAGGTCTGGCGATCGAATCATTTCAGACTACGTTTCCCAGGACACACCGCGCCTTCTCCGGAGCCCGGAATAGCTGGAGCCACTCCGGGTCAATCTAGCATGGCTTCGCTTGGAGTGAGTGGCTGCTTTAGAAGCGGGAGGGCGTCTTTGTTGTTTCCAAGGTGCCTGCTAAGAGCCTCGCGGGGATGGAGGGGCTTTTGCGAAGGTCCGGGTGCAGGTGAGTTTTGGCCGGGGCATCAGGTAGTGGCCGTTTCTTAGAGGTAGGGATAGCGGAGTAAGGGAGAGTACTCCGATGGGAGCAACCTCATTGAAAGCAGGGGTCTCCAACCTTGGCGACTCTAAGTCTGGTGGACTTCAACTCCCAGAATTCCTCAGCCAGCAAGGCTTAAAGTCACCAAGGTTGGAGACCCCTGATTGGAAGGATACGAACAAACTATGGTTGCGGGATAGACCCTCGTCCTTTCCTCTCCGCTCGAATTCATGGATTTCATGCTCTGCCTGATTCAGGCTGAAAGATCCAAAGACCATTAAGTAGCAGCAAAGAGACAGAAAACTGCTGTCATTGCTCACCTTCCAGATTTTTACAACCTCATCTGAGTTGCTTAGTTCAGGCATGCACAGCTCTGCTATTGGCTTACTGGAAACCATCTGGACCGGTCCTATGTGAGCAGCAAAAGTTTGAATTGTGATGATGGCACAAAGCAAAAGAAAACAAGTCATCAGGATTTTGGCAGCTCAATATGGGCCATTCTAGGTTACAAGAATTGAAGCACATGAGCTTTGGAAGGCATCAGACTGGAGAAAGTCTTCATTTGCCAAGCTGAAATGATTCCTTTCAAGACCCAGTATGCCTTTAGAGCCTTATTCATCTCAATGGGATCAAGTTTCAGTTCATTGGGTTTATCCTTTTTGATTTTATTGCTAAATTGGCAATCAATTGATATCAGTGGGAAATGTTTTTCGTGGTTTTTATTGGAACATCCGACTTTATGATAGTAGGAAGTAAAAATGTAAAAACTAACAGTGAAGACAGGAAGCTGCTTCCTCAGGCTATGTTTATTCATCATAATATATACTATGTTAATTGATTATTTTTTGTGTGTCTGGCTCTCCTGCGTCTTGGACCAAAAGAAGGCTTCACTGAAATATCAATGAAAAAAAATGCTGTTTTGCTCAGCTGGACTTACTAATGTATTTATAAGTGTAGTCCAAAAGGACAATAGACCCAAGGTCTAAACAATATTTCAGTATTAGAATTTATTTATGAAATGTATGTGTGTCGATCAATCGATTGAGCGATAGATATATAGATATAGATATATTGCCATGTCTGCACTGATGCTTTCATGCATGTTGTCATCTCATAATGTAATGATCATCTAGTTATCAGTATTAACTCTGAACAGTTTGTTCCTACAGTCCATGAGCCTGAAGTCAGAACAGAATTTAGTTCCACAAAACCTGTTTCTTTTGCTTTGCATGTAATTCTCGACTTACAACTATAATTGGGGCTTGAATTTCTGCTCCTAAGCAAGGCAGTTGTTAAGCAAATTGCACCTGATTTTATAACCTTTTTTTTCACAGCAGTTAATCATTTGGGCATTAAGTGAATCGGACTTCCTGTTAACTTCACTTGTTGGAAGCTGGTTGCAAATGATGACCAAATGATTCTTGGATGCTGCCAAGTGCTTGAATTTTTATCATTTGATCATGGTGATGCTGTGATAGTTGTAAGCACAAAGATCTATTGTAAGCCAATGTTTTTCAATACCGTTGTAACTTTGAACCGTTATTAAAGGGTTGTAAATTGAGGACTACCTGTATAAAATAAAGTAGAATAGTATTCTGCAACTACTGACAAATTATGGGTAACAACCACATGTGTGGTATAGTGATTTACTTTATATTTTACTGTTTATAAATCTAAGCCATTTTGATTCATGTCTCCTTGGATAGATTGAGGGGAAAATTACTTTGTTAATAGTATACTGGACTCCAACACTTCTTCAATCAAGATTAAAAATCTGTATGAAATCCCCTTCATACTATTTATTTGCTGTACAGAATTAATTTAAGAGCCTTGAAATACTAAATCTCCATTCTTGTGCCCTTCAGCTGTGAGGGAGCTGCAACTTCCAAGCCAGCACCTGTTTGGGATTGACTGCCTTATATCCTTGGAAAGCACATTAAGAACCACAGATTATATAGTACAGGTGGATGGAAAAGTCTACCCCATAGCTCTGCTATTGTCACGTTGATGGAGAAGATAAAAGAGAGGGTATGCCAGGGTATACTTTATATCTCCCAAGATAATATTAGAATGGGACAGAATGGGAAATAATGCATTTATTTTTCCTTTCTTGGGATTAGTGAGGTGGAAAATACAAATTAAGCAATCCAAAGTGTCTGCATCTTCTCCCGCCTTTCCAGAATGAACCTTGCAAGCCAGGCGTTTCTGTTTGTCCCTCATGGCTTCTTGCCTTTTATCCACAGTATGATTCCTCAACTCATAAACTATATATAGCGGTAGCACTATTACTATTACATTGTATTTATTTGTGCCCTAGTTGCATATAAGGTTTTAACCAACAGTTGATAAACTTTTTTTAAAAAAACTTATTCATGATATAATTTAATGTTTTGCTGTTGTGTTCTAGCATTTATACATTTTGTGTGAACTCTTTGTTTTACAGAAGAAACCAAAACTGATGTTCCAAAGCCTTGTTTCATGGATGAAAAAGTTCAGAACTTGCTCTCCAAGATGACAGGGATGGATTTGCAGAAGATTCTCAAGGCAAGAAAACAAGAGCTTAATCCTCCTGTGTACAAGGTCATGACAGAATCCCAGCTGGAAGAGGTATTTCAACTTTTCTATGACCATAAATAGAAGATGTGTTGATTTGTTTCTATGTAATTACTTACATGATTTCCCCCCCTTAGGCTTCAGAACAAGCTATTAAGAAGGCTAAAGAGTATCTCAAAATGCCTCCTGTACTGAATGAACAGGAACCAATTGATGATGTATTAGCTGAGGACAGGTTAATTGATGGATCTGAGCCTTATAAATATGTATTTACTGATTTAACATATGACATCCCACACAAGGTAAGTCTTTTAGATACCCATGGTAATAACTCTAAAATGTAGTATGGCTTAATTCTATTTTCAGCTTCAGTGATAGTGTTTTACACAGAGCAATAGCTTATTTTTAGGACTAATTTCAGTGAATGAGGCTTTACATATCACTCATGGTTTTATGGGAAATCAAAGTTTTTCAAAGCATGCCACTTTATGACATTGTATTCCCGTAGAATGTAAGATTGACTTGAGCTGAGCCATACTTTTTAAATTAGTTCTTTCTTTAGTTCTTTTCTTTTTTTGTTTTCTTACACCTGAATTGCTTGTTATTTTTTCTTTGCAATATTCTAGAAGAAATCAGATGTATGCAATGAATTTAGAATTCACGTCTACAGTACAAGACTCTATGTCTCTTGTACAGTTAGCTTTAAAATCGACTAAAGTGGTTGAGTTATGAACACAATTGAGCCCATTTCTGTTGCTAAGTGAGACCTTTAACAAATTTTGTTCAACTTTACCTCCTTTCTTGCCATAGTTGTTAAATGAATCACTGAAGTTGTTAATAACATGATTGCTAAGTGAATCAGGCTTCCCTATTGACTTTGATTTTCATAAAGTCATAAAAGGTGATCACATGACCCTGGGATACTGTAAGTGTCATAAATTTGAGTCAGTTGCCAAGCATTTGAATTTTGATCACATGACCATGGGGACACTGCAACGGTCATAAGTGTGAAAAATGGTCATAAGTAACTTTGAACAGCCACTAAATGAATTGTTATAAATCGACTACCTGCAATAATCAGGGGTGGGTTCCTCCAGGTTCGCTGGTTTTATTTATTTATTTATTTATTACATTTTTATTTATTACATTTTATGGTTATGTGCTTCATGGGCACACTTGGCAAATGCTAGTCAAACGCGCACTGTACGTTAGTCCTCACGGTTACTCGTGCCCTCGTCACCTCACGTTTAGACTACTGTAATGCGCTCTACATGGGGCTGCCCATGAAGAGCACTCGGAGACTTCAACTGGTACAGAATGCGGCCGCGCGAGTGATCAAGGGTGTTCCTCGGTGCACCCGTATAACACCAATCCTCCGCGAGCTGCATTGTTTGCCAGTGGTCTTCCGGGTGCAATTCAAGGTGCTAGTAACAACTTATAAAGCCCTCCATGGCTTAGGGGCGTGATATCTTCAAGACCGCCTGCTGCTATCGTATGCCTCCCAGTGCCCAGTTAGATCTCATAGGGAGGGCCTGCTCCGGATACCGTCGACTAAGTAATGTCGGCTGGCGGGTCCATGGGAGAGGGCCTTCTCTGTGGCGGCACCGTCCCTGTGGAATGCGCTCCCCGTGGAAATTAGAACCATCCCCAGCTTGCCTATGTTTCGCTCGGTGTATCTTGGGCCCAACGCCACTGGGACAAATCTGGAATTTATATGTATAAAACATGGCACCTCAGAGGTTTGAATTTAGTGCCTCAGTCACTTTGAAAACTTGCACGTGCTCAATAGAGAGAAGCATATCTGCACACGCTCAGTAAAGAGTTGCTGCTTGTTTGTTAAGAGTGTCCTCTTTGCCTGCCAAAAAGGGGTCAAAAACAGCCCCTACCCTTTGCAGACCCTGACAGTGCTTTTGTTACTACGCTCTTCTTCCTATCTGCCAAGTTTGAGTTAGATTGGTGCAGAATTGAAAGTTTGTATAGAGCACATACAAACTCCCATCCACAGCCCCACCTCTCTTTTATAGATATAGATTGGAAATATTAATTGTAACCCAAAACAACTATGTTCAGACCCAAGATATATTTGTTATTTTTTGTTTTTGAAAAATAATAATAAAAATATTTTTTTAAAAAAGTACAATTCTGAATTACTGTCCTGCAGCTGTTCCTGAAATGTGTGAAATATGATAACATTTAAGTGTGCCATTATGACATTGCCAGATTTTACACCTGGGATGGAGTAACTTAAGGAGAAGTCATGTGGAATTAGTCTTTGCCAGGAAGAAATATTTGTTTGGGATTACACTCCCCTGTCTTTGACTTCTGCCTTTTTTCCTTGTTTTGAGGACTGCTTTTCACTTTGCTTTGATGGCTGCTGTTTGTCTTATCCTAGCCCTGTGGACTTTACCTTCAGAACTGCCTTGTACCATGTCTTTACTTTGAGGACTGCCATTTGTCTTATACCTGGACTTTGCTTTGTGGACTTTCCTGGTAGTATGTGGGCTATTTTGTGGGGCCTGAGGGTGGCTGCCTTCAGGGTGGCATGAGGTGGAGCTTTACTGATCATGAGGGCTGTTTGTTGAATACTTCTTGAATACTTCTTGAAATCAATAAAGTAACTCTTTAAAGGCCTGCCTTGCCTTGGCCACCTGGTCATAACAAAAATATTAGAGGAGTTTTATGAAAAATAGGTGAAAACTCAACCCTGACCCACACCCAAGAGGGTCAGGAAAGGTGGTCTCCAAGGAAGCAATGCTGGTGAGCTACCAAATGTGTGTTGTGTTTGTCTTCTTATCTGAAGAACATATAAATTGTATCACAAGTGCAAGGTTGTCTACAAGCTGGAGGAGAAAATGATGGGACTGACATCAACAAGGTGAAGAGTATATCTATATCACACAATACGATCTCCTTTAGTGCCTCCATAGACAAACATCTATGTTCAAAAGAAGTGGCCAAGAGCACAGGACAAATAAGGGAAAAAAAGTTGCTCTTAGCAGGAGTAGTGAATATAGGAGACAAGTGGCAAGAAAGAATAATGCATCAGTTAGAGGCCTGTACCATTACTTTACTCTGAACATGGAAGGCAAGGTTCAATCACAAGAGATCTTTTTAATCATGTCTATCTGTCGAGAATAATAAACATGATTCCTAACTTTGCAATGGAATCAAAGGTGAGGAAAAAGAGAACAGTGATGATAGAAAATTTCATATTGTGATGGACAAATGCTGATATGTGAAATAGACAATATATCTTGAGAAGTGTGCTTCTTGGTGGATATAAAATACACAATATTACAAAAAGAATAAAAATAGAAGGAGTTGAATTCTTTGTATTTCCTAATCTTAAGGTTCCAAAACATAACTACTAATTTGACCTTGCCTTTACTTTCCATTTAAATAGATCATTTCTATACATAAATTTATCCAGAATAATCAGGAGAACCTGATAGCATAACCAGAGGTAACCATCAAATAAATAAATCATGTAGAGGACTCTGTGGGATCTAGGGAAATTTATATGGGTGACTGAGAAATGCTATACTCAAGGCTTTCCAAAATGTAATTGAAAATGTCAAGATGTACCATAAAAACATGCATGGTTTCATATATTTATGACATGCTAGAGACAGTCTTAAAGCTGGCACAAATAGTGGAGCACAGACAAGCTATCTATAAATGGTAGCAAAGCAAGGAAGAGGCAACAAAAATATGTGCTTTTTGCCTGAATGCATGTCTCTTAGATGTGAAATAAGATTGAAAGTTATATGACACGATTAGTCAGTAAGTTAGAGATAGGTCCAGCCTTAAAACCAGGGGTGGGTTTCAGATGGTTTGGGCTGGTTCGGGCAAATTGGAATTTTAATTTGGCATCTAGTTTGCTGAACCAGTATTTAGAAAGATAGGCTGGCCCTGTCCACCCCACCCCACCCCTCCTGGAGTATCCACACGGATGCCAGGTAAGTATAGGGCAGGCATGGAGGCTCTGGCAGGGCCATTTTTGCCCTCCCCAGGCTCCAGGTAAGGTCCTGGAGCCTGGGGAGGGCAAAAACTGGGCCTCCTGGAAGTTGCATAAGGCCCGTCCTATTTCTGGCCTCTGGGAGGCCAGGTAAGTGTAGGGTGGGCACAGAAGCCTCTGGAGCCTAGGGAGGGTGAAAACCGGGCCTCCCAGAAGTCATAAAAGGCCCCAAACGGGCCTTTTTCTAGCCACCAGGGGGGCTGGGAGAGGCCATTTTTTCCCTATCCAGGCGCCAGGGAAGCTCCTGGAGCCTGGGGAGGATGAAAATGCTCCCCCGTGCCATGGTGCAGGATGCCAACTAGGCCACAGCCACCATGTCCACACCCACCCAGCAACTGGGCAGAGAACCGGTTGCTGGAATTTTTGAAACCCACCCCTGCTTCAAGCTAATTATAAGCTAGTAGACCTACATAAATTGGATCCAATTCAAAATAAGATCCAGAAGATCATGATTTTTCCTTTTTCAAATATGGAAGCAATTCATATTGCTTCAAGATTCAGTTAAAAAGGAAAAATATTTGCTATAGGCAATAATAAAAATGTTTCTGGCAGAGGTATTGATGTAGATATGCATAGTGAGACATAAGATGGACAAGAAAAGGATAACATGAAATTACAAACTGCCAACTGAATTGCTTAAAAATATGCAGAATGCATTATTGCAGAAAATGCCCTGCTCTAACTTAAAAATAAAATTAAAAAATGAAGTATTTCCCAATTTGATATCATCAGCATATTGGTAATACTAAACTTTGAAAAATTAGTGACTCGTTTTAACAGTTCATATAGCTATTAAAAGATAGAGGAAAGAAGATTGAATCCAGAGGTCTCTCACAACAAGGGGATTCTTCACAGCCACTAACCAGAGTTGCTTGCAGAGGAAGGAATGGAATTACTAGAGTACAGTTTAAAGATTCAATTGAATCAGGAGGGATGCATTCTGCCCATCCAGATAACAACAAAACTCATCAGTTAGGATGACCAATACCATCTCAGTCCCATGCCCAGATTGGATTCTGGACTGGAAAAAGTCTAGTTAATCCACTAGGGCTATCTAGGGTGCACTGCAGTTGAATTCTGTCATGCTCTCAATATTCTTTTGCACCAAAAGGCAAGTAGAAATAGGGCAATACTTATGAAACACAGATGGATTTAGGAAAGGCTTAATGAAGAGGGAGTGTATACACTTCATGCCACTGGCAACATCCTTTTCAAGAATGATGTGTGGATGACCTCTTAGATCCAAATTGTCACAATTCTTTGTGAGTGCTGTTGAGTTGGAGAGGCAAGAGTTAAGCTGCCAGTGGCTAGGATTAACTAGAAGACTACACTATTAATTTCACGTATCAAAATAGATCCTAAATAACAGAGCTAAATGTTACTTCAATTCCTCACAATGGAATTTGTACAATTTTAGCATATCTGAGTGACTTTGTCAAACAAAGACAGCACTCAATGGATGCAGAAATCATGAGAGACATCTATCTGTTTCCCATTCCCTATTAGCCATTCTAAACATGGTTTATGGATAATAGCCTGAAACTGGGGGAGGAGGGGAGAATTCAAAGAATTCAAAGAATTCAAATTATAATAAAAATACGTTTATGGTATATAGAACCTATGATGAAGTGAATACAATTAAATTACAAAATACTTCGTATGCATATTGAGTTGGGAATTGCAGTAAGAATGGTATATAATGGCAGTATGCATGGAAATAAATGTAATGCTTAGTAAATTATTTAACACTGAGCAAAGAATATGAATATGTGATGTCCCTTTCATTTTTAAAGTATTTACAGAAAATGTATCAGGAGTTATTGTGGTTGAAAATAGAGGTAATTTGGTTGAAGATGTAAAGGTATACGGTATGTAGTTTTATATGTAAACAATACTGTATTTTTGCCTGATAATCTGAATTATTTGCAGCAAGTGCAAATAATTCAGATAATAATAATTCTTCTTCCTGCTCCAAGGCCACCTAATCACTTGACATTTGGATAAGAGAAGACAAAGAAAATAGCAGAAAGAAGATGAAGATGTAGAGGTCATAAACAGAAATTAACTGGCTGTCCAGAAACTCTTAAAGAGTTGCTCCAGAGAAGTGGTGAGGAGGGAATGGCCACCACTGTGTGTGCTATTGTAATGGCTTTAAGCATTTTATTAGTTTACAGTTTTATTATTTTATATTTTAGTGGTGTATTTTTTTAAAAAACATAAATTAGATAGCTCTGTAATAATAAATGGCAATAAAGTTAGATAATTTCCAAATGAAGCTTAAATTTCAGTAGCCAGTACAGTGATTCAGTAACAGTGTGTCTTGCATAACCTTCTAAACAAGGCTTCTGTTTGCCTTAGTAATGTTTCCTTGTCTATTTTTTTTTAAAAAAAACCTTTATGTTCCCAAACAAATAAAACAAAAACTTGAATAATAAGCCGAAAGAAATAGTAATAAGATGAATAATGCAGAATGTACTGTACCTCTGGTGCTCATATTAATGACATTTACAAATTCACAAAACATGTACTGAGATAGAAATTATACCCCATATATTGAAATGCAATCATTTATGCTACAGTTATAATTATAGTTCTTTAATTTCATTTTGTCAGTGTTATCTCTGATACGATGTTAATTACAATATATAGCAATACTGATATTTTGTTTTCTTAATGTTATGTGATTTTTTTTAACATTAATAATAATGCTGGTGGTATTAACATTTTGAGTTGCTAGTTTAAGGCCAGGTTTGTAGGAGGAAAAGTTGCAGGTCCTGGGACCAGAATCAAAAGAGGAATCAACCTGGAATGTTTAATTTGCCACAAGTGGAATAAGTCCAACTGTTATCTAGAGCCAAAATTATGTGCTAACTGTTAGTTGACTATATTCCTGTACCTAGGGATGATCAATAAATTAGTTTAATGCATGGAACTTCATGCAGCCTCAAGTTCCCCTTGACCGGGAAAATGAGGCGGGGTATAAATCAAATAAAAATAAAATAAATAAATAAATAAAGTCTTTCAAGCCTGACAGTGTTAGAAGAGAAGAGAAATGTTTCCACGAAATATCAAAGCAGTAAGGCTAACCATTTACCATCAATTTCACTGGTTGTAAAAACTATGGGGTAATTATGTGTTACATTGTCCGCAATTAAAATATCAAAATGTTGTGAAATAGAATTTGCTGTTTCTTGCTTTTGGAAATAGCAAATCAAGAATTTTAGAGCATTCTTGATACTTGAACTCACTATGAATAAATACACATATACTTCCTCATGGCTGCTATCTTCAATAACAACTAACCTTATATTAGACTGAGGAAATATTTTTGTTCTGAAGGATGTTGAATAGCACCAGATGCCAAAAATATAATCCTGAATATTCACAGGTGGGCTGCTGGGGGTTTGGGAGAACCTCTTGCTAAGAGTCTGCTCAGTTTGGAGAACCCCAAAATCCCATTCCTGGCTGTCCCTTCCTACCCCACCTCACCCCACCTCATCCCATCCCACCCCTCCCACCCCACCCTGCCACTCCTGG
>JANHGC010001969.1:272015-289287 GCA_027560395.1 Boaedon fuliginosus
TCTTTATAGATCCCCGGTGCTTTTTTATCCGCATTATATCTCGCTTTAATTTGCATGTATCCCCACCAATCAAGTTCGCCTGGAGGACATTAGTGATAACTTGTGATACAAAGTGTGTTCCTCTATCCATGTCTAATATGCTGGGGACTCCAAACCTGTGCACAATGTCTTTTAATAGGTGTTGTGCTGTTTCTAGAGCAGTGGCATGGTGGCATGGAAAGGCCTCCACCCAGTGCGTGGGTTGGTCCCTGCACACTAGTACATACTGCTAACCACTGGACTTGGGGAGTTGGATGTAATCCAGTTGGATTTTTTCGAAGGGGCATTGGGACCATGGCCTTCCCCCTGAGTGGATAGCTTTTCTTGAGGAAGAATTATTGGCTTGGCAAGTTTGGCAGGTTTTGGCAATATGTGTTGCTTCACTGTATACTCCTGGGGCATACCACACCCTCCTTATGGCATCTACCATTGCTTGGGTTCCACAATGTCCAGAGGGACATAGACGAGGTGTTTAGAATGCATACTAATTATGCCAGACGACATAAGTTACCAAAAGAAGTACATGTAAGATTTAGTAAGAAAGCTTTGAGAGAGGAAGTATATAAAAAACCCCAAGATGATCCAATAGTCTACAAAGGGAGAGAGGTAATAACGCTTAAACAAACACCTAGAAGAGTCAGAGACCAAAGAAGGAAGTACTTCTTCTTGATGACACAGCTAATCAAATACAAAGTGCTATTCAGATGGCTCCTTCCAGAAGGGATCCTGGTCTCCTGGCAAGAGAAGAAAGCGAGGCTGGATAACTTACAAGACGCTCATGAATTTATTTATTTATTGGGGGGGGGGATTTTTTTATTATTTTATTTGCATTTGTTACAAAGATCATCCTTGTCCAACTTCACACATTGTGGTAATCAGGTTACAAAATCATTGCTTTAACTTTATACTTAATTGATTCCAAATCCTTTTCTAATAATTAATTTAAACTAGCATTTTTCCCCTTCTGTCAATTCATTTTCATCTTCATATCAATCTTGGGAGAGCTAACATGTAATTCTTTATCATCAGTCAAAAAGAATAATAAAAAAAAAGGAAAAAAAGGAAAAAAACCCTAGAATTCAATATATCTACTCTAATCTACGTCGCAGTTCCCCTCCCTACTATTCTCTATCTTTTAAAAAAACCACTAACCATCATCTCTGATTTGCCTTCTACAAGTATTTTTCTTTCTTCTTCTCCTATCCTCTCTTTCAAGCTCCATGTCGAGCCAGAATTCCCGGCTCGCCATTTCAACAGGGAAGACCCGCAAGTACCGGCAGCACCTGTCTCAGAGGCAACGCCAACAATCAACCAGCTGCGATGCATGGATGAGGGGCGGGGCTCGTTAATAATGCATTAAGTCACATCTTTGTTAAATAGCACTGGGAAGCGGTTGTTCCCAGCGCTGTCTTTGGAAAGTTTCCTTTGTATTCTTACCTGTTGCTGAGTTGTGTGTGCAGTAAAGGTGGCTTGTTCTGGCAAACCATTTCAAGTGTATCTTTATGCGCCTGCCAGCTGGACTTCGGTGAAGAATTGACGGTAAGACAGCGCTCTCTCAACTGGAGGTGAGACATGTGGAAGGGCTAGAGAATTCAGTAGACATGGTGGAGGAGAAGGCGCAGGGCCCATTGGAACTGCTAGAGGAACCAGGTGTCTCCCCCGGCGTGGCGGCACAGACGGAGGAGTTGGTTGTCCGTACCAAAACCAAGTTGGCTGGATGGAAAGGGCAGTTCTGTCTGGAACGCAAGGAGGAACACTGGCTGCAGAGCACCGGGGGTCACAGGAGAGAGGTGGGGCCAAGACGGCCGAGACGGGCCGAGACGGGCCTTGAGTGCTGATTGGAGGGAGCGCATTTGGCTGGAGGAGTCCTGGGAAGACCGAAGCTATGGAGTAGAGCCGGATAGCCAGATGATGAATATACTGAGGGAACAGTTGACTATTCGCCGCCTCGAGTTCCCCTATCGGGTGAAGAGAGGCGGGGTATAAATTTAATAAATAAATAAATAAATGAAAATGAAACAGTTCGGGGAATTGAGCTTCTGTGATCCCAGGCCTTTGGGCTTTCCGGATGACGGGGGAAGATGGGGTTCCACCAGGGATGGAAGCCACGAGGGAGAAAGGCACAGAGAGCGAGAGCAGGGCCGGGAGCATCCTGACCATTTCCTCAGTGAAATAGTCTGTATGCCTGGTAGGGTGGATGAGCCAGGGATTGAGTGGAGAGGAGGCACCGAGACCGCAGTGAAGGCAGACAATGATTACCGGAATGGGGCCAGGTGAGGGCCTGGGCCGGCCAGCCGGAGTGGGGACTCCCACCCTTACAAGCGTCCTTTGATGGCAACCCAGATAGGGTTGCTGTTTTCCTGAGTCAGGCGATAAACTACTTTGGTTTCTATGAGCAGCTATACCCGTCTCAGTGGTCTATGGTCATGGCTTTAACAGCAGTCATGGAGGGGGAAGCCGCCGACTGGGTCGCTGACCTTCACAGCGAACATGCCCAAGAACTGGTGGATGTTGGGCTGTTCCTGGAGGCATAACAAATCCATAACAGATTTGAGGATGGCTCGCGGGTACAGTGTGCGGAGGGGGAGCTACTCAGCCTGAAGCAGAGGGGTTGCCCAGTCATGAAATATGTGAAGGAGTTCCGATGGGTAGCCAGAAGACTGGCAACATGGCCGGAATGCCTGTTGATCCACCGGTTCCGGACTGGGTTGGATAGAGAGCTGAAGCAAGTGTGCTTGTATCATGGGGTGCCACACAGATTGCAGGACTGGTTCAATATGGTGCTGGAGTTAGACAACGGCCTAAAGGAGTTCAAAGGAAGGGTGGAGACAATCGGAGCTCCTAGGCGGAGTGCGGAGAGGGCACCAACAGGTCTGGGACCATGGGTTGGGGTACCCAGTGGCAGTACACAACCCAGCACTAGACCACCACTCAGATGCTATCGTTGCCAAACGTTGGGGCACCAAGCAGCAGAGTGTCTGCTAGCCTCTGACTTGAGCTCACCCAGTCCTCTTGGTCCAAGTAAGGGTGTCAAGCCCCAACTCAATAAGACCCAACCAGGGGCAGGATGCAGTCAACGGGCGAGTGAAGGATCCAAAGGCTTGATAAACCAAAAGGATGAGGACTCCATTGTGAAACCAAGCAGCGCCCTAGTGGGGAAACAAAGCATCCCCCCTGAACTCTGTAGCAGTGAGGGATCAGGACCAGAGGACCAAATGGTAAGTGGGCCCATTCAGCCAGTTACACTACCCATGGTGATCAGACATCCCAGAACCAGGATCGGGGCCACGGTGAAGGCCCTTATAGATACCGGCTGCACCCGGTGCCTAATAAGTCATAAGGTGGTCACTAAAGTGGATTTAAAGACATGTCCGTTATCGAAGCCCATACGGTTTGAGTAAGTCAACGGGTCTCTGTTGGGGGGTGTTCCAGCCACTCTGCTGACAGAACCAGTGAGCCTGGAGGTGGGGGAGCACTGGGAAATCATTTGCTTCATAGTTGTCCACTCCATGACAGAAGAGATCATCCTAGGTCTGGCATGGCTGGATAAATGGGCCCCAACAATTTGGTGGTCTGACTGAGAGGAACGGAGTAGTATGGCGAAACAACAAACTATATATCCCAGCAACGTTACAAGATAAAGTGATGCAAGGGTGCCATGATTCCAAGCAATCTGGGCATTTCAGGTTCTTGAAGACTCTCCACCTAGTCACAAGACAATGCTGGTGACCAAAGATGAGAGGTGACATGGAGAACTACATAAAGTCATGCCATACCTGTGCCATGGCCAAACCTCGGGTAGGGAAACCAATAGACCTCTTGCAAACTGTATCAGATCCCGTACATCCATGGAAAGATATAGCCATGGACTTCATAGTAGACCTGCCTGAGAGCAACAGATGCACAGTAATATGGATGGTAATAGATCTATTTTCACGACAGGCCCACTTCATCTCATGCACGGGCCTCCCATCGGCTCGAGGCCTAGCAAAACTGTTCATCACCCATATTTACAGGTTACATGGGGTGCCCAGACGCATAGTGTTGGACAGAGGGGTACAATTCACTACAAGCTTCTGGAGGGGATTCTTGAAGTCTATTGGAACAGCCTCAGCCCTAAGCACCGCATTTCATCCTAGTACTAATGGAGCAGCTGAATGGGCAAACGCCATGATAGAAAGTTACTTGCGCTGTAGTGCTTCTTATTCTCCGGCTGCTACTAAGCTGGATTAGGTCCCTCCAGACCCCCTGTGAGGGGGAAATCATGGGCTTTGCATGGAGGCCCATGCAAACTATGTCCTGTCTCACCAAGATCCTGCCCCTGCCCCCTATGTGCAGGGAAATGAGGCGGGGTATAAATTCAAATAAATAAATAAATAAATAAATTTAATTTTATTGACAGTGAAAAAAAAATGGATACCAGAAAACACTTATAGACAATAGAATAAATAATTTTTGTTTTTAAGGTTGGAGAGTGGTAATAAATGGCTATGAATGTGATTCATTCTTTGCTAGTTAATTTCTTTGCAGCCTGCCCATTTTTGTGGTATTACACATCATTGTGACTGCTTCCTTGTGCTGCCTCTGGTAATTAATTTTCAGGTACCGGCAAGCTACATTTCTAATATAACCAATTTCTGTGAGTGATAGAGGAATACTTCCCAAGAGGCTCAAAGCTTGCCAATTAGCTATGCCAATTTTACTACAAAAACCAGATATAAGAGGCAATGCATATATACCATTCCATTAAGGGCAAGTTAATGGCCATTATTCGATCTCATGCTAAATCTTGCATCTAGAAAAGTAAATCTAAGAGGAAGTTGGAAAACATTGTTTTTAAATTGAGGCTAAGACACTTCCTCCATGGTTCAACAGAACATTCTCTGATAATTTAGAGGTTTTATACTATATGTTCTTGGTTATGGAGCATAGTCCTACGAGACCGCCTTCTGCCGCCATATGCCTCCCATTGCCCGGTTAGATCTCACAGGGAGGCCCTGCTCTGGATTCCGTTGGTAAAACAATGTTGGCTGGCGGGTCCGCGGGCGTGGGCCTTCTCTGTGGGAGCACTGTCCCTTTGGAACTCACTCCCCACGGAGATTAGAACCATCTCAAGTCTGCCTGTGTTCCGCAAGGCCGTGAAGACCTGGCTTTGCCGTCAAGCTTGGACCTGACCACTGTTTTACCACCTCCTGTAGATGATGTGACTGATGAATGAATGTGTTTTTAAACTGTTATTGTATAGGTATATGTTTTAATTTGTATTGTTGTGCCTCCTCGAGTTCCCTTCGGGTGAAGAGAGGTGGGGTATAAATTTATTAAATTATTAAATTATTATTATAGTCTAATAATGTACCAAGGTGTAATTTTTGAATATATCCAGCAGAAACTAGATACTAAATGATCTTCTACTTGTGTATTATCAGGGATGGGTTTCTCCCGGTTCGCTGGTTACCCGCTTCGTGGACGAGCTTCAAGATCGGCTATCCGCTGCACAGCTGTTGGATCAGAGTTTTTGCAGAACACCATGAAGATTTTGAAGCCTATCCCATGCAGCACGCTTTTGACAGCTGATCTGGAAGCGTGTCCACGAAGCGGGTAACCAGCGAACCAGGAGAAACCCATCCTGTGTATTATCATCTCATTCTGCCAAAAAGATAGGGGCAGATAGAGCCAAATAGCTCGTGAATGCTTTTTTCTTATGACTTTTTAATGATTTTTTTTAAAATTACATTTCAAGTTCAAATCAAATAAATTTGTCATCAAATCTTTTTGTTTTTAAATTATATCTTTTAATCTCCAATCTCCAATTTGAAATTAAAAGTTCATTTAGTCTTATCTAAACTTTATACCCTGTGATATATCCTGTATTGCTGTTACAGTTCCCATCCACTTCTAAACAGCAGAACAAAAGTGTTTAAGAGAAATGGTTAGTCTTAAATACATAAAACTAGATATATGCAGGGGTGGGCTTTAAAACTTTTAGCAATGGGTTCTCTGCTCGGTTGCTGGGTGGGCACGGCCATGGTGGGCATGGCCTAGTCAGACTCCTGTACCATGCTGGGAGGTGGGGGTTCATTCTCCCTAGGGTCCAGAGGTTTTCCTTGAGCCTCCGGGAAAGTGAAAATGGCCTCCTCCAGGCTCCAGGGACCCCCTGGAGAGAAGGGACCAGAAAGGGGCCAGTTTCCAGATTTCCAGTGCATAAATAAGGCCTGGTTTTTGCCCTTCCCTGGCTCCAGAGGCTTTCCTTGAGCCTCTGAGAGGGCGAAAGCAGCCTCCCCCGGACTCCAGAGACCCTCTGGAGGCTGGAAAAAGGCCCATTTCTGGACTTCCAGTGTATCCGGGAGGCCCATTTTTCATCCTCCCGAGCCTCCACACGTGCCCTGCACTTACCTGCCATCCAAAAAGGGCCACGTGGAGACTCCTGGGAGGGGCATGGTAGAGTGGGAGAGCTGGGCAGGGCGGGGCCAGCAGGGGTGGGTTTTACGGGTTCACCAACCTGGGCAGACCCTTAGCTAGAGGATCACCTGAACCTGTGTGAACCCAGAGCAGCTCACCCCTTGATATATGGTTTTTGAAGCAGGACTACAGGACTACAGGATTACTAGTTTACTTTTCTCAGGTTTCTCTCCCCCCCCCACTTATTTAACAAAACAAAACTATTCATTTCTGCTTTACTGTGTTCATTTAGTCTGGAGACCTTCTGATGTTTGCTATTCTGGAGAGTGCAATTACTAAAATTACCAAGATGGCTTATAGTTTCAAAGATTTTGAAGTAGGAATCTTACGCTTCTTCTTCTTTGTAATCTATGATTATAATGATATAATTATTCTGAATGGTAGTCATATTAGAACAAAAGTCAATTACATTATTTGTCCTTTAAACTTTTTAATAATGTGTATGTATGTGTGTCTGTATATATGTATGTGTGTATGTATGTAGTCAAACTTTCGATTTATCATCTACAAGCAGAAGAAATAGACGAACTCTTTGTTAATGAGTTAACAAATGTTTGTAGGAAACATACAGCTGCAGTAAAGGAAAACTTTAACTACCTTGATATCAACTTGGTATCAATATCAAAATTGGGACACAAATTCTGAAGTACATGGCAGATTGAACAGATTTCTAACCAATTTAGTTCACAACTTTGTCATCTAAAAGGTAGAGGAAGGAATTTTAGGAAAAGCTATACTAGACCTAATTCTTACTAATAGAGAAGAAGTGATAGAGGGAATTGAAATTGCTGGAACCCTGGGTGAGAGTGGCCATGTCATATTGGAATTCAATATAATGCAAACACAAGCAATATAATATAATCCAACTAGTAGTGCCTTAAACTTTAAAAGAGCTGATTTTAACAAATTTAGAGAGAGAGCCTAAGAAAAATTCAATGGATAAAAATCCTAAAGGGAAAGACAAGAAGCATGGGAAATTCTGAAAAAACATCATGAAAGCCCAGTCCAACACAATATCACTGAAAAATAAAAACAAGAAATCCAAGAAGAAACCAGCATGGCTGCACAAAGATATTTCTGATAATCTGAAAGATTAAAAGGATAAATACAAAAAATGGAAATAGAGACATATAACTAGGGCAGAATATTGGCAGATAGTCTGATTCTGCAAAGATGAAATCAGGAAAGCAAAGCTTCAGTATGAACAAAGACTTGCAACAAAAGTCAAAGATAATAAAAAAAGTTTCTTTCAACATATAAATAACAAGAAAAAACTTAAGGAAATAATTAGTCCACTAAAGGGAGAAGCTGGCAAGGAAGTAACAGACAGTAGAAAGAAAACAGAGCTGCTTAACTCATTCTTTGTATCAGTCTTTACACAAAAAGAAACTATAGCACAACCTACCAAATACATAATTATAAAAGTCAGACATCTAGAAACAAATAAAGTTATAACTAGTAGCCAGCATGGATTTGTCAAAAACAGATCATATCAAACCAATCTTATTTCATTCTTTGAGAGAATGACTAGATTAGTAGACCAAAGACATTCTGATGGTCATAGTACACTTAGACTTCAGCTAATCATTCAATAAAGTGGACCACAACCTAATTCTTGGTAAACTAGAAAAATGTGAGATAGACACCACCCTCAGATGAATTTATAACTGGTTGACAAGCAGTACTCAACAAGTAGTCCTTAATGATACTAGATGTACATAGAAGGAAGTAAGCAGTGGGGGTACCAGAAGGTTCTTAGGCCCTTCAATATCCTTATAAAAGATTTAGATGAGAGAATAGAAGTGGAACTCATCAAATTTGCAAATGACACTAAACTGGAAGCAATAGCCAACATCCCAGAAAACAAGCTCAGCATCCAAAAAAAAATCTTGACAAACTTGAACTATGGGCCCTACCCAACAACATGAAATTTAATGTGGAAAAAAGCAAAATTTTACATTTAGGCAGGAAAAAACAAAGGTATAGGTACAGATGAGGCAAGACCAAAAACAGTAACTGTGAGAGGGATCTTTAACTCCTAGTGGAGGAATATGAGCCAGCAGTGTGCAGCAGCAACCCAAAAAGCTAATATAATCCTGGATTGTATAAACAAAGGTGTAGAATCAAGATCATGTAAAGTATTAGTACTGATTTATAAAGCCTTAATAAGGCCACACCTGCAATACTGCATTACACACTACAAACAACATGTTTAGATTTTGAAAAAAGTGGAAAGAAGAGAAACTAAGGGCCTGGAGACAAAAATATATGAAGAATGGTTGTAAGAATTGGGTATGGCTAGTCTAGAGAAAAGAAGACTAGGGATGATATGATAGCAGTTTTCCAGTATTTGTGAGGAGGTGCCACAAAGAAGAGGTCAACTTATTTTTCGAACTACTAGAAGGCAAGACAAGAAACAATGGATGGAAACTAACTAAAGAGAGAAGCAACCTGAAATTAAAAAGAAACTTCCTAACAGTGAGGACAGCTTGCCTTCAGAAAGTACAAGTGTTTTATCACTGGAGGTTTTTAGCCACTTATCTGAAATGGTATAGGTCCGTGGTGGTGAACCTATGGCACGCGTGTCTGAGGTGGCACACAGAGGCCTCCCTGCGGGCATGCGAGCCATCATCCCATTTCACATGAGCAGTAGCACCAATCAGCTGTTTTTTGGCTGGGGGGGATTGCACACGTATGGGGGAAGCCTATGTGCATGCACAAAGGTGCATATGCGCAGGGGCATGTGTGAACATGTGCGGGCACGTGCTTACATGCGCAGGGGGTGGGCATGCATGACCACGCACACATGCACATGGACGTGCTTTCGGCATGCAGCAGACAAAAGCTTTGTCACCACTGGTATAGGTTGTCCTGCTTGAGCAGGGAGTTGGACTAGAAGACCTCAAGTTTCCTTCCAGGAACCTTGATTGATTGGATCTAATTAACTTGATGAAAACTATTGAAGCTTCTTCCAAGCTTTCTTAGATGTTTATGTAAGAGTGCTAAGTTATCAGATGATAGAGAGATGCAGGAATAATTCATCTCCAATTTTCATATTCCCTTTATATTTTTGTATGAATCATAGCGTCATAATGCTTAAACGGATGCTTCAATGTTATTGGTATATTTCCTCCACAATAAGTGGAATTTACCTCCTAGTACTGGCAGCAAAGACAATTGCCAACTTATGATGTTTTTATAATGAAAATGGAGTCTCTCAGAGGAATTCCACTTATCTAATCAGTAAATGAGTAACAGATATTTTTAAAACAATTGGAGAGATACTTGCTACTTTTGATTGCACTTGGCTATTTAAGGCTTCACAGTGGCAAATCAAAAGGCAAAATAAGCAGAATTTACATGGACACAGCATATGTCTGCAACTCTTTGAATCAAATGTAATTTTTTTCCCTACAGAAAAAAAGGAAGCTTCTTTAAGTAAACAAAAAATTCCATTTTTGGTATCACATTGAAGATGATTTGTTCCATTGCTTAAAGCAACTGTTCCCCTTATCCCTGATGTGCTAAATAGCATATGACATCTATGTTTAGGACACACAATATTTTATATACGTTAAAAAACTATTGAAAATAAATAAATAAATAAAAATAAATGGCAGTATCAAACCATCTTTGAATATAAAACTAATGTAACTTTAATTTCACTTTGCATATAAGACATCCATCAGGTAAACTGTTGTATGTGAGTGGTATAATCTGACAATAATGCTCTCTTATAATGGGATTGGCTGATGCAGAATTAAAATATCACATTTTGGTATGAAAAGACCAAAAACATATAGTTTATGATGATATAACTAATGGTCCTTATAAGGAAACAATTCACTCCTGTAATACTTCAGCTTTGGACCCTCTATCTTACTCTGTTTTTGACTACATGATTGATATATTGTTAAATTCTCAGAAAACCAAGAAGCATTGCTGTGTCTGAGCTCTATTTGTCTTGATATTCTTGTACTGATATTCAGAATAGAAAATGTAGAAAAAGAAAATAATGTGCTTCCTTTATCCTTTTTGTACGTAAGTTGAGAAAAACCTCCCATTTTAAAGGTAAATAAAGGGGAATAAGTTTTTCCTTCGGATAAATATATATTAATACACTGTATTAATGTTTATAATGAAATTGTATATGAAAACAGATAATGGAACTTGGATGTAATTAGTAATATTAATTTAAGCTTAAAATCCATTTCTTCTCCTTTGCCTGCTTTTTCTTTCGATATGTTTGTCACTGGCATCTGAAATTATCCTGGCGATATTAATTCATTAAACTTATGTTTAATCAAAATCTGATTGTGTTTGAATTTCATTTATCCAAAAGAACATACTTCAGTACATGTCCTGTACTGAAATTGAGAAGTAGGTCTGATTATAGCTGATCTTGAGAACTCAATATGTAGAACTCAAAAGAATGAACAGTAGATTTTGCAAAAGTGAGCATTATGTAAGATGCTGTTAGAATATTGGGAGTGGGTGGGGGTGGGGAGAGCATGTCTGTTGAAGACACTTTCTGAACCAGCCCTATTAAGTAGTACATGCTCTACTGGTGATACTCCAGCATCCAACTGCTGCCAGGATAGAGTACTGAAGAACACTTAAAACTATTTTCCAATACCTGTCTTGCACCTGGAAAATGTTTACAAAGCCTTTTACATTTATCTATTTAGAAATAGATAAATGTAAGAGCCCCCAAAAGAGCCCCCAAAGAAAATCAGGCATTTATGCTTCATCTTCCATTAATATGATTCAAACATCTTAATCGTATTGAGACATTTCAAATTTGCCAGAATTTAGGACAAATTAGTCTGACCAAGATCAAATCCATCAATTTATTGGTTTACTTGTACCTTTGAATTTTTCACTAGAGTTTTCACCTTTTATTAAAAACTATGCAAATGTTTCTTTTTAAAATAAATACTTTTAAGCTGCAACACACACACACAAAACTACTACATGGAAACTAAGAGAATTTTTTTGCGTCTTGTTGGTCCCTCAAAATGTTTTTCTGGATATGATAACACTAAATTAAAGTATGTCCAAGAGTAATCATCAAGCACTACAAAATATGGTTGTTCAGATTAAGTAAAATAAAACATATTAATATCCATTTAAATAGGTAATGTGGCAAATGTATGCATAAGACAATGCCATGTGGTAGGAGAGAATTGATTCCAAATTGTCTTTTTTTCTTATTTAAGAGCTTTTGTTATCATAGCTTGTTATTTTATTGCTTAATTCTTTTTGCTATTTTTTCCTATTAATCCCATCTCAAGTAATAAATTGTATTCAGGTGTGGGAATTATGCCTAGCTGCAGAAACTCATACTGAATAAATTGGTAGGAGATAATTGAACTTTTTGATACTTTGCTAGTTATGTAATCTTTGAAGCAATCCAACTTCTAAAGCAGAAAAATTACATATATTTTAATCACAGCAGTTAAGTGTAATTACTGTACCACTTAGAAGCTTTTATTATTACTTTTTAAACTGAAGATGGTTCTTGTTGAAAACAATTACCATAACAATGATTTGGGGGTTGTTTTATCCCATTATATATTCAAGAAATTCTACATGGAGTGATTTTTCGTATTTTAAATAACATATTAATGTAATGTTTTTATAATAGTAGTGAATCAAGTATAGGACTTTGCCATACCTTCTGTACTAATTTTGGTATATATATATTTGCCTTCCTGGAAACAAAAATCAGAATTCTTCCCTAGTACAGGTTTTCCCATGTATATGCATATGTATGTACCTATTGTTTCCAAAAAATAGGTACATACAAATAGGTACAATAAGACCCTGTCTTATATTTTTTTGCTACCAAAAAAGGCATCAAGCCTTATTTTTTTGGGGGGTGGGGGACATTGTCCACTGACTCACCTCACTTGCACACGTCACCCCTGACCTTTTTGCTGTCAGAAGCCTTCAGGAAATTCTTCTGCTGACAGCAATGCCTGCAAGGCTTTTTTGAAGTCCTCTGTAGCTGATAACAGAGCTTTGGATCGATCCAGAGCTCTGTTATCAGCTGCAGAGGCCTTCAGGAAATCCTTGCTGGCTGCAGAAGAAATGTGCCGGCAAGGTATGTGTCGGGTGTGCTGTCAGGTTTAAGAAAAGCAACCATTATAAAATGAACTCTGAAGCATTTCAATTCCTCAAAGAACAAGTTTATTAAGATACACCATCTTAGCACTAGCTAGTGGAAAGCCAGTACTGAAAGTTTCCCAGCTTCCCATATCACTATAACTAGAATTTTCTCAATGTTCCAAAACAATATGTCACATTGTCCAACTGGGATGTGGAATGGTTGCCTGGCGACTTTGCTCCTCCTTCCTTTGGCCAGGCAGCCATTGGAATGTGTCTGACTCATCATCTATGTGTAGTGGGTGGGATCTTAATTAGAGCTTATTTTGGGGTAGGGCTTATATAGGGTGTACATGTAAAAATCAAGCTAGGACTTACTTTTGGGGTAGGTTATATTTTAAGGAAAACATGGTATGTATGTGTGTGTGTGTTTGTGTGCATACATATGCAGATTTTATAATTGATTATTTCAACCCTACCCAACATGAATTCAAGAGACAAGTTGTGACTTGTTCCAGAATTTCCAGAAAATATTAATTCTGGCCATGTCTCCCTGAAACTTTTGGAAGATACAACTCATCTATTGTTTTGCTGAACATTACCCATCCCTAATTAATTAAATCAGGTTTCATTTAATTTGATGAAATTCTTCCCTTTGTAATGTTTTTCAAAGAATAAAATTTTAGGAGTGTGGCATGTCTGCTGATTTATTTATTTTGCATGGCTATTCATCTTAATAAAAAAAAATGGATTGTTAATAAGGCATCAAAACAAAAAAACTTTCTTTTCTGGAGATCAACCAGGAGCCATATCTGATTATGCATTTTTTTAAAAAAATCAGATAGATAGTCTGGTACCTGTCTACTTCTTAAAGTGAAACTATCAAAGGAGATGCTTTACAGAGTCCTAGGCTGGCTGTCTTTACATTTCATAAGTCTTACTTATAAACATTTGATTGAAACTTCAATAGAAATACGTATCCTTGGACAAAGATCTTGGGTGAAAATTATGAAGTCACTTTACATTTTATATTACCCAATTTGATTCCATTTGACCACATGGGTATTCCTAAAATGAACAATTGCTTCTGTAAATCAGGCAGATTGGAAGTCATTTGAAAATGGTGAGACTTACTGTCTTGTAAACTTTTTTCCAGAATAGTACTAAACCTATTCAGTTTGATTAAACAAACCATTAAAACTAGATCCATAATACAGATCAGTTCCTGACCTCCATTTTAGCTATCTGGAAAATACACATCTCTTCATTATACTCATTATTATATCTACTGGTAGTATTTTTGCTCTCAAATAAAGAAACCTTACAATGTGCCATCTAACTCAGTAGTTATATTGTGTCTACCTTGAATAATTATATATATATTTAAAATAGCTTTCTAAATGCTTGTTTACACTTCATATAATTGAAATGTTAGTATCTATAAGTGCATTTCTTTAGCTTCCAATCTCCAAGATTGCTGTTATGTATGGTCACCAAAATATCATATTACAAAATACTTAATGGATCTTTCCCATTTTAAAATATATGTTTCATTTTGATACTATTGGCTCTCCCTTAGATAAGTCTAATGTTAATTGTTTCTGATTCATAAGTTATCTTAACATTAAGTCATTAAATAATTTCCCCATCCTACTAAGGAGCACATTTATCACAAAATACTGTAGCTGTTACTTTAAAGGTCAGTTTAAAAAGAACAGTATTGTGTTTTAACCCTTGCTGTCCTTATTCAATTTACCAAACCTGACTTTGAGGCAATTGTGAAAATTGCAAAAAGAACCAAAACAATAAGGATAGAAAACTTGTGTTCAGATGAAAGTCAGAAAAACGTCGGTGAACTAGTTTAATCTGGTTAGCATATAATACACTATGTTTGATTAATGAAACATACTCACCAAAATTGCCAAAGAATAATTTTAAATTTCACAACCTTAAGAGCATTTATGAACCAGTAGTTCTGACATCACTCTCTCGCAAAACTCAAAAATCAGCCATAAAACTACTTTTATTATTATCAAGAAACTGCTTAATAATGATCAGCAATGCATCTTTGAAAAGTGAGCCACCGTGTCCCTTTAGAACACAGTACTGCAAGCTGATTATGCTGATTATGCCAGCTGCTGGCTGCCTGCAGTTCGGCGGTTCAATTCTCACCGATTCAAGGTTGACTCAGTTTCCCATCCTTCCAAGGTGAGTAAAACGAGGACCCAGATTGTTGGGGGCAATATGCTAAATCTGTAAACCACTTAAAGAGGGCTGTAAAGCACTATGAAGTGGTATATTTACAACCCTCTCTAAGCAAGTGCTATTGCTAATACTAAATCGATAAGGTAATAGAAGAACATACAAAATGCAAAAATTTCAATTTTAAAATAGAAACAGTTTCAGAAGTTCATATTTCTTTAATTTGACTTGGTAAACCAGTAAAACATTTGACTACAGTTTATTTTTTCACGCTCTTTTCCAGTCTTATGGAATTTGTGCAGGTGTCTTTTCCTGCATCAAAAATGGTAAAAATTCTTAAGAATTTGTTGTGATGTGACATTGTCTGAATATTGCATATTAAACCACTGTCATACCCATTAAATAACATAAAAAATGGTCATTATCTGTTTTAATGGGAACAATGCCTTCTGATTTTATTTTTAAACTAGCCGATAAGCCAGCGTTGCCCGGGTATTTATTTATCCCAATCCTGTATTAGACAGGAATGGCAATGTGACATGGCAATGTAAGTGCGGAATGGGCTGTCCTCCCTCCTTCCATTAATGTCTCTGCAATTCCTGAAGAGGCGATGGCAAGAGCACCTTCTCCCTGAGCACAGATTTTGGCGATAATTAAATTAGTTAAAAATCTTCCCTGTGTCCCCAGAAGAGTCAAGAAATGCCATCTCAAATGTGATCTGCATGACGTACATCGTGTCAGTCTCATTACAAATGCCCCCTTGTGGAGTACTGTGAAACCATTACCATGACAACTCCACTGTGCTGTAGGCTGTATCTTCACAGAACACTCCCCAATGGATCAGAACACCCCCCTGAAAGGTGTTAGGGGTGTCTTACCCCTCACAGTATTTGTTTCCAAAGAGTAAGTCATCTGTGTACAAAGTTTGGTTAAAATTGCTCGAGGTGGTCAAGAGTTATGCTGGAACACACACACACACACACAGAAAATGACAAGATGCATCATGAGTTTTCAGGCAAGATATAATTCAAACTCCATTATCTGAAGTAGTTCAATTATTTTCTTTATTTATAGCAAATCAAGGATCAAAAAACATTAATTTTTCTCTTAGACTGACTTCTTGAGCCAGATAATTATGCAGGTGGTTAAACAGCTTCAGATTCTCCATTCTCTTCTAGTATCTGACTTCAGAGGAAGACAATGGTCTAATTGGTCTAACAGTGTAAGGTTAACCATCTTTTTGCCTTCAATAGTATTGCTTCTGCTAATATAATGATGTGCTTAGCCTATCCTAAACTATAGCTAGATGTGTAGGTATTACAATATTTCCCAAAAATATAAATCAAGGGATTCATATATTTCTTCTCATGACTTGTACAACTGATATTTTGGAGGTCTTCAGGATTCTCTTTCCTTCTTGATCAGGTAGATAAATCTCACACAATGTCTTCTTCTTCCCTGCATAAATATTTATTGAATAATTAAATATTGGATCATCATGGAACCTGTATCTCCCAAGCAGCCTGAGACTAATTTATCCCATCTTTATTTGCTAGGCATTTTGTTCTGCTGTTCATATTCTAAACCAGCTAACATCTTGCAGGTTCTTAGTCTCTTTCAAAGTCTTCCTTCCCAAGAGTAACTTTGTACATATAGAAAACTATGTCTATATTGAAAGAATACAACTGCAAAGAGAAGGCTTAGAGCCTCTTCAGAATTCTTTTTCTCATTATTACCATAGCCTGAAGGTCTGGAATAGACATATTCTGCCTTTGCCTTCTTCTTTCTTTATTTTGTTACAAGTAGTGGAGAAAGAAAGACAGGAAAGTGGCCATTGCATGCCCATGCTATTCAGATATAAGAAAAGAATTTGGATAAACAGGAAAAAAGTGGTTCTTCATATGCACCCTCACATGTTTCAAAACTCATAATTTGAATATTTCTCAAGTCAAGTATTTTAAGCAAGATGGACTGGTGTCCTGAATTAATCAGAAACTGTCTTTTGTTGTATACCTAATGATGGACCTAGAGCAAGCTTGAGTCTATTCTGGCACCATTTTGGTGTCCTCACCAGCTCTGTGTCTCAAAAAACAACATCTGAATCCAGTCTCTACACTGATTAACCAACTGCAAAGCTTTTTAAAGCATATATTACTTTCTCTGGAGATTATTAATTGATCCTCATGGATTTTAGAAGACAAAATGGGATGCAGTACAGACACTGTTATTGGAACTGACTGCTTTTAGGAGTTTGGATATGGCTTTTCTGTGATGTCGTATGATGTAAGGGAAAAAGAGAGAAATAACTGAACAGTCAGATAGCTGCTTGATTTGGATCTTTTGAAATGTTACCAGTCCTCCTGTCAGAGGTATTGGGGTGTAGGAAATTAGCACTCCCCCCTCCCCCTAGAGAAGTGAAATATTTTGGGACAGTAGAAACTTGGGCAGAAACTCAGCCCCCACC
>JANHGC010001971.1:26110-36988 GCA_027560395.1 Boaedon fuliginosus
AATAGAATAGAATAGAATAGAATAGAATAGAATTCTTTATTGGCCAAGTGTGATTGGACACACAATGAATTTGTCTTTGGTGCATATGATCTCAGTGTACATAAAGAAAAAATAAAATACATTCATCAAGAATCATAAGATTCAACACTTAGTGATAGTCATAGGTTATTAATAAGCAATCAAATCATATTAGAAAACAAATAAAGCAATATAAATTGTAAAGATACAAGCAACACAGTTATAGTCATAAGTGGGAAGAGATAGGTTACTACGAAGGATGAGAAGAGTAATAGTAATATAGTCTTAGTAAATAATTTGACAGTGTTGTGGAATTAGTTGTTTAGCAGAGTCATGGCATTCAGGGAAAAAAACTGTCCTTGTGTCTAGTTGTTCTAGTGTGCAGTGCCCTATAGCGTCATTTTGAGGGTAAAAGTTGAAACAATATATGTCCAGGATGTGAGGGGTCTGTAAATATTTTCACAGCACTCTTTTTGACTCAAGCAGTAGACAGGTCCTCAATGGAAGGCAGGTTGGTAGCAATTGTTTTTTCTGCAGCTCTAACTATCCGCTGAAGTCTGTGTCTGTCTTGCTTGGTTGGAGAGCCAAATCAGACAGTTATAGAGATGCAGATGAATGCTTGCATAACAGAGCCATCTAAACAAGAAGAAAAGAGTTCCCGTTGGCTCCAGACTTGATGTGTCCCACAGATATTAGGACTATTTACAGCTTAATTTCCATGTAATACAAAACATCCCAGTTATGTGTAGGGATGAGTATAAGCTTAGACAGAGGAGTTGTCTTAGTCAATATGTGACAAAGGCAAAGGACCAGCAAAATGGACCTATTTCTAGTGATTACACAGAGAGCATTCAGTTGTCTAATGTGCAAACTGTCATAAGTTTCATTTTCCCAGACTGTCAGGAAAATCAAATATATTCATGTCCTCTCGCCTGTTTAGGCTGCGTGACACAAATTAGTCAAGATGTTGAATTATTTAGTCTGCTCACACCTTGTTTTTAATTTATTAAATTCTACTTCTGCTGTAAGCAAGCAACAACGTTCCAAAACACTCTCCATGTTCGAGAGACTATAAGCATAAACTTGATTATCTGGATTTAAAAAATAATTTAAATAAATAACTCTCCAAAATTATGGTATTTTAACAGAAGACTTCAG
Organism: Boaedon fuliginosus; assembly: GCA_027560395.1. Classification (NCBI taxonomy): domain Eukaryota; kingdom Metazoa; phylum Chordata; class Lepidosauria; order Squamata; family Lamprophiidae; genus Boaedon; species Boaedon fuliginosus. The sequence goes on from JANHGC010001971.1 coordinate 27,287, forward strand.
GAATTCCAAAAGGATGACATACTCCTGTTGGACTTCCCTGAAATGGTAATTGAGAAGCTGACTGCATGGTGGAGGTACAGTTTGCCCTCCATTAATGAAGATAACTGGGACTGGGAACTCTGTTGCTAAGCAACACATTTTAAAGGCCACATGACCATGCCAACTTAATGATGGCAGCACTGGAAGTTCCAGTTGTGGTCATTAGGCAAATCCCGCAGGTTCATTAACCATAACATGCAATTGTCATTTATGATCGGCTTCCCAATGGACTTTGACACTGTCAGGGAAGGTTCCAAATGCCAATAATGTGACCATGGGTTTCTGCTGCAACCATCAACTGTGAGCTAGTTGCAAAGCACCCGAATTATGACCATGTGATTACAGGGCCATCACAGTGGCTGGAACATCAAGGATTGGGCATAAGTCTCTTTGTTGAGTCCATAATTTTGGATGGTAAAGATCAAGTGGGCATTAACTATTTGTAATCCCTTATTCATCTTGATTCTAGGCTGAAAAGTATGCAAAACTGTAACATTTACTTGTAGGTGAGCTTTTTCAGATTAATTATCACTTTTGCCTTTTTTGTTTTGATTTGTTCTGTTATTGTTAATCCTTCCCAAGGCTATCTTTATTTTATCTATCTATCTATCTATCTATCTATCTATCTATCTATCTATCTATCTATCTATCTATCTATCTATCTATCTATTAGATTTATACTCTGCCTCTCTTCCCCAGTCAAGGGGAACTCGATATTGATGCCAGAGAAGAGCCAGGATTGGAACACCATTCCAGATGGATACAGATTGTAGGGTATTCTTGTCATGTATAAAATACATTCCTGGCTCTGCCCCCAGTCACACCTGTTGGTGGCAGCACTTGCCAGTTGCTGCACACCTGTTACACCTGTAGGGGGAGATGTGGTTCTCCCCATCTATAAGCGGCAGGCATGCTCCTCCCAACTCTCTTTTTCTGGATACCCTTACCTATGTAGTCTCTTCTGAAACATCCTAATAAAATAAATAAGTAAGTAAGTAAGTAAGTAAGTAAGTAAGTAAGTAAGTAAGTAAATAAATAAATAAATAAATAAATTGACGTAACAGCTGTTCCTAATTTAATAACTGCAATGATTCACTTAACACATGTGGCAAGAAAGATCATAAAATGGGAAACCCAATGAACAACTATGTCACTAACAACAGAAGTTTTGTGGTCATCATACAAGGGCTATCTGTAACTGAAACTCCTCATTCTAAACTAACAATGCACCCCCAAAAACCCTAGAACTGAACCATTATCTACTGGAGGAGGAAAAGCAATGCTTCCATGAGGTAGATATTTTCTGGAAGTATTATTAATAAATCAAAATATTTACTAATTGAATTTCCCAATGTGGGCTGTCAAAAACAACACCAACAAATATATAAACAGCTCTGCTAAATTAGTAGAGGCACCTCCTTGGTCCTAGTAGCTAATCTGATGTCTATAAGGACAAGGAGCGAATTCCACACTCACTAAAACTGAGGAATGAAATGTCTACAAGCTAATCAGTCTTATTTATAGATTTGACCTGGAATAGCTCTCTTGCAATATTGATAAATGAATAAGAAACTGCACCAATAAATGTTTTATTGAAATTCCAATTTCTTGACCCTGCATTATTTGGAATAATAAAGAGAAAGAGGGGAGATTGGGGGGGGAGGGTTTCCCAAAGAGAAATGTTCTAAGTTTGATGACCATATGAATTATGCTTTACTAAAGGAGAACTCGACCCAAAATGGCCATCACTAAAGTTAATGTTGAAAGGTTTGCAAATATCCAACAAAGAAAAAAAATAATGGGAGCAAGATATTAGAACACACACGGTTTATCCTTACCAATCATCTCTGAGCCTTATTTAGCTTGTGCATGGAAATAAGGCTAGAATAAGCAGACCCAATGATTCTACAGTAGCTATCACCTCTGGTCACCTGAGTATTTCTAGTTTTAGAAAAGAATTTCTACCTCTGTCAATTGTCTTTAGTTATCTTGGAATATTGGGGGATTTTAGAGGACTGGAGAAGGACAAATGTGTTCCCCTGGTTTATCTAAACGGGGAAAAATAACCTGAAAGACATCAGAACACATAATAAAAAGGTAATTTATAACCACCCTGAAAAAAATGCCACCATGTGTGACAATAGCAAAGAATTCTACCTTCTTTGACAAGGTAACTATTTGAGTGGACAAGGAGAATTCTGTAGATATAATTTATCACAGTTTTAGCAAAGGTTCCATGTGACAAGTCTAACTGACAAGTTTAGACAAGTTTCTGTGATGGCAGAACAGTATGGTGAATGCATAACTAGAAGACCAATTGCACTTAAATAGGATCCAATGGGTCCACATTAGATTGAGCATCAGTAACCAATGGGGGCCTAGAAAGATCTGCCTTAACTGATTCATTGAGAGATTGTATACTATCAAGCCATGGTTGATTTTTTAACAATCACATGAATGTATCTTCTGCAAAATTATTTATTCTCAGCCTGGTCCTTCAGATCACTCAGCACACCATGCTGCTATATTCAAGTCCATTTACTGTGCTGTTGGTCATCCCTTTGCCTCCATATTTTTATATACCATGGACTTTTCAAGAGAGCATGTCCTCACATAATGTGTCCAAAATATGATAATTTGAACTTGGTCATCAATTAGATCTCTGAAATTATTGATTAATTCATTATAGTCAGATTCAGAGGAGAGAGAGACTATTTTATAAATTTATATATATATTATCCCATTTTTATTTATTTTTATAAATAAGCTAAGGCAGTGGACATATCCAACACACCTTCCTCCTCCTATTTTCCTCACAACAGATACATGGACATATTCAGTCTTCCATGTTTCCCAGAAGATCAATTATGATAGGAATATGTTTTCAATGACCATTAAAAGCTAGATAGACAGTACATTTCCTCTGTTTCAGGAACTGCAACATATATTACAGGCTGGCTGCTGAAAACAATTGCACACCCCATCACCTTCCATGCTCCATTTTCTTTTAAAGATCTTCTGATGACTTTGGAGAATATGCATACATCCCATCTGTTTCCCATCTGTTTTATTCTTCTGTTCAGATCAGTTATGGTCTATTGCTGTCAGACTTAAGCCACTGAAAGTTAACAACTTGTCCTATAGTGACATCTTGTGGTTGTGGCCCGCAGAGGATTGAGGTATTTTTCCCTTTCCTTTTAATCATGTATGATTCTGAGACTGTCTAGAGCAGGGGTGTCAGGGATTTCACTAAGGGCCACATCAGGGTTGTCAGTGGCGTGGTGTGTGTGTGTGTGTGTGGCCATGGATGTGGCCAGGGTGGGCGTGGCCAGTTCAACATCCTGCAGCCCTCTGCCAATGAAAACGGAACCTGGGAGGGTTGCGCTCCATTTTCACTGGCAGAGGTACTGCGGTCTGGTCCTTTAGCGTTTCCAGGGCGACCCTGCGGGCCAGACCCCCATGGGCTGGATCCAGCCTGGTTTGACATGCCTGGTCTAGCGAAGTTGCTGCAAGGTTTTTCAGAAGTGAGTTGTTATTGTCTCCTTTTTAGAGCTGGTATAAAATGACTAGCCCAGCTAGCTTTGTGCCTCAAGCAGGACTAGAACACATAATCTCCCATTTTCTATCCTGATGCCTTAACCACTACACTTTGATTCTATCAAATATATCAAATCATCCCACTGGAGCAAATTGTAAACTGCAGCCAGATTTGCTTCCATACACCAGATTGGTCTGTGTGAGTAAACTGACTGTGGAATTGGATTAAATGGTTTGAGGTGTTTTATGACATTTACATGAGTAGCCAGCTGACACTCTGCCAGTCAAAGATGTTCTGGACTAACATTGCTTTAGATTTATGTACTTTCTTTGCTCCCATCTTTTTGGTCACTAGCCTTAACTTGTCTATGCTGTGCTTATTAAAATGGAGTTTAAGTGAATTGGCTTTGACATTATTTGTGTGCCTTTAAGGATCTGGTTTATTGCTCTATCAACATTATTAGAAATATTTTAGTATAAAACCCCTTTTTAAGGAACGATCTTAGAACTACAAATCAAAACCAACACCATTTGCATATCTGGTTTGTAAATGCTATCTGTTCTCTGTCATTATTATATGCTATTCATAAGTACACCAGATATGAAATCTGTACTGTATGCTCAAAAGCCGCCAAGAGTCCTATCACTGAAGTAGCATAGAAGTGAACAGTGAATAAATAGGCAAGGAAGAAAGGAAGCAACCGTTTTCTTTGAGGATTGAAAATACTGAAACAATATTTGATAAATATAGAAGTATTTCCTTTGAATGATTTATTAGAAATTTTTCCACTAAATTTAACATTAGACTGGGATTAGAAAGTGTTTGTGGAGATTAAAATGTAGTGCAGTTTTCAGTGGTAGGAGAACACAGACACACACACACACACACACATGCACAGACAAGATAAAAGTAGCAACATCTTTTCTAAGTTGAGCATCTTTTCTAAGTTTTTTCCACCAATTTGAGAGAAATAAAGACACAGCAATCAATCACCAAGTAAACTGCTATGTTGCTATTGAAACATGGAAACATTGTGATGCAATGTTGTTCCAGAAACATTAATGAGGGGGAAGCATTGTTCCAATCAAATGGTTTTAAAAGGAAGCAACATAGTTCATCACTTCTATTGCCAATCTGGGTATTTAGAGTGAAAATAAATTAATTGAGTTCTACGTTGTATTTTCTTAGAAAAGAAATTCACACTAACAGAATAAAGTCTGGAAGAGCTGGAAGATGTGGTTTGCTCATATGTTTGAAAGACTACATCTGCACCTGATGACTGGAAGAATATGGTTTCTGTTCCTCAATACAAAGACAGCAAAAGTGAGTGTAAAAATAAGTTGTGCCTTAGCAAGACGCTGCACTTAGCATCATTCCAACTCAAAGGGTGACATTGAGTAAATATGGAGACCCGGCATGGCTTTCTTCTTGGAGGGAATACGCAGACCAGAGCAGAATTGTGAAAAGGAAAAAAATGTTGCACATTCATTAGAGATTTAGACAAAGCATACAATAGTGAATGAATAATGAAAAGTTTTGCACAGATATGAAGTTGAAGGTTGATCACTGAGGGCACTAAGAGCAATAAATTTCAAAAGTAAAGTATGCATGGAAGTAAGTGAATATGGATATGGTGTCCCACTGAATGTTTAATCTATTTATAGAGAAACATTTAAGAAACTCTAGTGGTGATGTTAGAGGTCTGTTGGTTGAGAATGTGATTGTGAGTTTGTTTAGTTATTCATTTTTATTTATTTATTAGATTTTTGTCCCATTAATAAGCCAAGGCAGCAGATGTACATAATGCTCCTTCTGCCTCCTATTTTTCCCACAACAACAGCCCTTATTGGATTGAGAAAGAGTGACTGGCCCAAAATCACTTAGCCAGTTTTCATGCTTAAAACAAAACAAGAACTCCCAATTTCCTGGTTTCTAGACCAGCATCTTCACCACAACACCAAACTCTATTGCCATCAATGTCATACTGTTGGCTGTGAAAGTGAAATGTCACCTGGCGGGGCCGAGGGCGAGGGCTTTCTCGGTGGCGGCGCTGTCCCTCTGGAATACGCTCCCCACGGAGATTAGAACTGCTATTAGCTTGCTGACCTTCCACAAAGACGTGGCTTTGCCGCCAGGCATGGACATGATCATTCTGTCCCCCTATCCCATGGTTGATTGAGTGAATGATTGAGTTTTGAATTTTTATGTAGCAGGCATTGTATTATTGTATTGTTTGGCCGCCTTGAGTTCCCCAAATTGGGTGAAGAGAGGCGGGGTATAAATCAAATCAAATAAACAAACAAACAAACAAACAAACAAACAAATAAATAAATAAATAATGAGTGCTAGAATAGACTATATGATATAATCTGGAGTATGGAACTGAAAATTAATATATCAAATTGTGTTGTTGTTGTTGTTGTTGTTGTATATGGTGGAAGCAAGGTAAAGGTAAGGAAAGATCTCTGAAATGCTGTGGGTATAAAGTATATCTAGCCATATTCCTTTTATTTTATTTTATTTTATCTCATGTCTTCAATTTCTTTAGGTTACTATTTATTACTCCTTTCCTGTATTTTGCAAAATATTGAAAAGGAACAACATGCATGTATATATAGGGGTGGTTTTAAGAGAAAGAAAAGGAAAAGAGAGAGATGTTTAACAGTTCTGCCAGAACTTTGCCTGATGATGACTCATTACCTTCTTGCCTCCGTGTTCCTTTTGTGATTCAGAGGCAAACAGCTTAAAACTACTAGGAAAAAATACTTGATACATAAATGCTGAGGCATGTGGGTGGTACATTCTACTTTTGAAATTTTTGTTATAACCAGATTTGACTTAAATTAAATAAACCAGAATCAGGAAATAGCAGAGATGTTATATGCCAGACCACAGAATGGTATGATTAAGTGCTTGGGATTATATAAATGTTCTGTCTAAGCTTTTTATATATATGGAGCTGAATTCTATGTTGTTCAGCTTTCTTATTGTTCAGTGTTTATGGATAGGTAAGAAATCTATAGTGGTCTAAGTACTCTCCATCAACCTGGATGGCCTGTAATGCAAGAAGTGTGTAAATGGAGAGCTTGATTTGAAGATAATTAATGTAACAACTCAGCCCTGAGCAGAATAAGAGATGCATTCAACCTACTTTTGCTGTTGTCTGGAGGCTACAACAGCTGGAAGGGAATAAAACAGTCTCAGCCTCAATCTGACCAACACAAAGTAGATAAAGGATTAAAAGTCAAGCAAAACTAGTGATATTCTGTCTTCAATTATGCAATGGGTTACTATTCCATGGACTCAAATTATTTGTAACCTAAGGATACTCCAGATTTCACAACACTTATTTCAGAAGCAAATAGAGGTTCTGGCAAGGAAGGTCCTTGAACATTATTGTGTTGTTCACTAATTATTAAAATTCAAGGATCAGTAGACCCAGTTCAAAATAATGCATGCCTTGGTCACCTCTAATTTTGGATCAGTGCAACCCATTCTTCTTGGGTTATCCTTGAAGACTGTCTGGAAGCTACAGCTAGTCCTGAATGTAATGGCACCTCAGTTTACCCAGTTTGGTTAGTTTGTAAGAACTTCACCTTGGCTCTGGGTGAAATTCAATGTGTTGACTGTTACCTTTAAAGTTCTACATGGATTAGGATCTGGCTGGCTGTGCGACCTTTCTCTCCCAGTGGTTGGATTGGTGCTCCATTTAAGGTCATGTCTGTTGGTCCAGCAGGTCCCCTCCCTGCAGTAGGTGACATTTTTTCCTGGTAGAACTGATATTCTCTTGCCAATGTCTAAAAGATAGTCATTACTGAGTTTGGAGATCTGATTATTTTTTTCTTTTAATCTTTTTTAATTCAGTTTTATATAATTTGTAATATTATATTCATTTTAATTAGCAGTTATTAATTTATTAAGTTATTAGTTATTTAAAAAAGATTTTTAAATAAATATACAAAAATATGTAATATGTAGCAGTAAGGAAAAACTTACAAAAACATCAGAACAAATTCAACTTAGCCAGGAGGTAGATAGATAGTTTCAGTAGATAGATAGATAGATGATAGATATTTATTTATTTATTTATTTATTTATTTTATTAAATTTATACCCCGCCTCATTTCCCCTGTTAGATAGATGATAGATAGATAGATAGATAGATAGATAGATAGATAGATAGATAGATAGATAGATAAGATTTGCACAAACCTACCCATAATAATAAGAAAGCTCCTTCCTCTGCAATGAATTGATGGCAAAAGCTGCAACTCTTGATATGTTTCAATTGCTTAGTTTAAACAGGGGCTTCTTCCATAAGCGCTCAGCTTGAAACAGTTCTTTATAAAACTTGTGAATTTATCCAGAAACTTCAAGGACCTCAACAAATGTTATACAATGGCTCCATCATGTTTTGGGATGAGCCACAGATACAAAAGGTTAAAATCTTTAAATGAGCTTGCCTCTTACCTACAACCCTTTCTCCAATGTTCTCATGTTGTCATTGTTGTCATTTATCCAAAGTTGCCTAGTAACATCTTTAAAGTGCTGCCATTAGTGCTGCATCAATAAGGAGGAAAGAGGTCCCTCTATTAACGTGAATGCTCCATTGTAGGAAATGAATTATTACTTAGCATTTTCATGCAAAGATGTTCTGTAACTGGAAAATTGGCTTAATCAGTTCTCTATCAGACAGAAAAAGAAGATGGATCTGTTTTGAAGCACTGTCCCTTTTTCTGAAATTATTAAAAGCTGGTAATCAATAGTCATGATCCCTTTCGAGCATCCCATGAATTACTCCTGACTCACCTCCATCAAATTCTCTACATACAGAAATAACAATGATTGTATCTGCCACAAGTTTAAAAAGAATAAAGTGGCCTGACTTTTCCATGTTTTAGATTGCACTCTCAAGCCAGTTGCCTAACATTGACATCGGAATGCATTAGGTGGCCTCCATCACCTTAATAGGAAAGTTGGATATTCCACAACAGCTGCACAGATATATTTAGGTTCATATACACAGAAATAAACAGTATTCAATAAGTTATCTATTATTTAAAGCCCAGCAATTTATTGAAAGTTTGGAATAAACATTCTAGGAAAAGAATCATTTCAAACCTCTCCCTTTCGGCTTCCTTACTGAATGCTTACTTTTATGTTGAAGAAAGCACTAAGAAATTTTCTCAATGCCGAAACAATAATCTGATTAGATTCTAAGATTGCTCTCTTAACAAAATGAAATTAAGAACCATTGAGCCTTTTCTTATACAGTGCTCTTTCACATTCAGTTGATTCTTATACAGGAAGTCCTGCTTAACAACAACAATGGGGAGCCTGGAATTTCCACTGATAAGCAATGCCATCATAAAGCATGAGTCACATGACTACATTGCTTGATACTACATTCCCAGCATTCCCCACTCCCAACATTAAGCAAAGCTTGCAGGTCATTTATAAAATATGTCACGCGATAGTAACTTGTGACCACCTGTGGCTTTCCACAAGCAAAGTCAATCGGGAAGCCATTTGGAAGCTGCAAATCCTGGGTGGTTGTTTCATCTTGAGGTCTCTGAATACTGAGCTTCTGGACTGCCAGGACTTTAGCATACTTGGCTGGGAAGTTTGATTCCTAGGAATAAGGATTGTCTCACCACTAGCTTCAGTTGAGTCCCAGGTTGTGCAGGGTCATTAGCAAAATATTGTCTCTTCTGGTCAGGTCAGTTTTTTTCTGTCACAATGGAACACCATACCCTGATACTTGGTTGCTCTGATTATTCCAGCCTTCTCCAAACCATCCAAGATGTGGCCTGACCACAGCCTCCTTCAAGGCTTGCGGGAAGGACCCCTCTCTCAACGAAGCATTTATAATCCCCTGGAGCCAGCCGCATGTCGTCTCCTGGCTCGCCAAAATGAGCCAGGAGAGACATGGGTCCAACAAACAGGTAGTGGCATTCACCGTCCCCATAACCCTGTCCACATCATCAGGGCCAACCGGCTCGAACTCCTCCCAAATAACTGGACTAAGACCTGCCTCTACCACCTCAATGGACTCTGCCCAACCGGAGTCCAAGTCCGACCGAATCTGAGCGATTTTATCTGTCAGATGCTGAACAAATTCCTCA
>JANHGC010001971.1:78182-88613 GCA_027560395.1 Boaedon fuliginosus
ATAAATAAATAAATAAAGAAATAAATAAAAAGTCAAATAACTCTCACCCGCATCTGTCCGAGTCTGGACAATATTTCGCTCTTCCGTTTCTTTCTCCAGGTCGAGGGGTTTCGGGAACGGCACCTTCTCTTATTTGGATGCCTCCTTTTTACGTCGCCACTTCTTTCAATACGCATTTTTTTCTTTAAATCTTGGCTTGACTCCCGGGGATAAATATTCTGTTCTTTTAAGTTCTTTTTAACCCCGTCCAACATCCGGTTGGAGTCATCTCTTCTTCCTCCAGCATTCGCTTCTCCAGGATGGATCCTACTAAATGGTCACCATTTTAGGCGCTGTCCTGGTCGGTCCTAGCTAGAGCCAAATTTATTTTATTTATTTATTTATTTGGATTTATACCCCGCCTCATTTCCCCGGTCAAGGGGAACTGGAGGCGGCTCACAACACTAAAAATACAATGGTATAAAATATAAAAACATTTCTAACTACAATCATACAAACAAACAACCAAGGGGGAGGGCACATTACTTCCAGGCCTCCCGCCAGAGTCAGGTCTTAACGGCTTTACGGAAGGCCAAAAAGGTGGGGGTGGTCCTGATTTCATCTGGAAGTTCGTTCCAGAGGGTTGGCGCTGCCACAGAGAAGGTTTTAGCACGGGGGTCCGCCAGCCAACATTGTTTAGCTGACGGGACCTGCAACAAGCCAACTCTGTGGGACTTCACTGGGCGCTGGGAGGCATACGGTAGCAGAAGGCAGTCTCGAAGGTACCCCGCCTCTAAGCATGTAGGGCTTTATAAGTTGTTACTAGCACCTTGAATTGCACCCGGAAGACCATTAGTTTAATGTTCTTTTGTTTTCTCTTTTTGTCCATGTTGATCTTACTATCTGATAATTCATTAATTTGTTGCATATTACCCCTTTTTCTTTTACTTTGCATTTTGGATACTGCTGGTTCTGTACTTCTTCTTTTTTAATTGCAATAATTAAAAATGACCTCTTCTTAGGCCTTTCTCAAAGGATTTGTAGAAAAAAGCCTTACACATCTCTATAATGCCTAAAGGAAATTTTATTTAGACCAACTCTCAGGCCACTAGGAAATAATATGTAACAATCTTTCACAGTATTAAAAATGCAACTGTATAGTGAAAAATAGTCCTATTATAATTTGTAATCTGATAGCAGAAGGTGCCACTGGGAAATTGACTATAACCTGGAGTATACTGGGTCAACTGATTTTATTATGGACGTGGGAATATAAGCTGTTCTGGATGCTCTGGAAGAAGCAAAAAGCTGTTTTATCTTATTCCTTTTATGTAAGGCATTACAATCCCGGTAGAAGAACTCATTTACGTTCTAGAGAACAAAATCAAGGATAGCCATTTCATCCCAGACCATCATCATGTTTTCCTTTGTCAGATTTTCATTTGCAGATAAACCAAAATTAAAAATGAGGCAAATCTGACCAACCGCAAGGAGGACTGGTTGTCCAAAGTTTTTATTATCTTTTGTTGTGCGAAGAGCCAGAATTTTTCTGCTTTTGGTTTGTTTCCATGTCCTGAATGACAAGGCATTCTGATTTTTAAATAGCTCTTGCTCTTGACTTTAAGAGAGATTGTACCTTCCATTTTTTCCTTTTAATGTGTCATTCATTGTGAGATATGCTCTAGAAGATACAAAGCTTACATTTAAACATTTTGGGAAAATTGAAAACGATAATGCATTATGTCTACCAATGTTCCAGATATTATTTTTTTCTTTACTATTCTCAAATAATGCCATTTTGCCAACAGAATTATCATTTTTTTTTTATTTTTCCTTAATTGGGATTAAGAGTGATATAGTTCTGATCCTTCTGCTTCACTGTTCTTTTTTATTTTAACACTATCTGGCAAATATTTGTCAAAGACAAAGCCCTTTTTTCTGAAACATCTTTTCAAGGGCTAATGCCAAGAACTAATAAATATTGTCTCCCACCCTACTCCTGTATGCATATACAATATAAACTGTTTTCTAAAATTGTTTAGCTGTTTAATATTCAGATTATTTTTGTCATTCAGTTGTAGGGTTGCAAGAAGATTGCCAGTAAATCATTTTCTGAGTAGCTGGCTAGAATATGGAGATCAAAAATGGAATATTCTTTCACTAAATAAAGCAAAACAAAAATCAAATATCCATTAATATGTTTTATTTTATTGTTTCTGTTTTTTAAAAAAATGCAGGAATATTATTCTTTAAAATAATATAAATAAAGACCTTGATTATCAAGATTTAAACAAAAGTTCAATATTCTCTCCAATGGAATCTGTGTCTATGAGCTATGAAAACTCGTATTGTTAAGGACCCATTATTATCCACAGCGGCCCCCGCCCTCTGGAATGATCTACCACTGGAGCTCCGGAGCATCCCAGACCTGAGAACCTTCCACAAAGCACTCAAGATCTGGCTGTTCTGGTGAGCCAGATTAGATTAACCCACCATAAATTTGTAATTTTAGGGGGATTTTAAAATGTTTGTATCATATATGTTTTTATTATGTTGTGAGCCACCCTGAGTCCTGTGGGATTGGGCGCATGCAAATTATTATTATTATTATTATTATTGTTGTTGTTGTTGTTGTTGTTGTTGTTGTTGTTGTTGTTGTTATTTCTCCTGAGGGAATAAAATTGGGAAAGTGGTGGCTGCTTCAATGCTGCTTGGCTTTGCTGGGCTGCTTCTACAATCATGTGATATAGAATGTAGTTCATTTTAAACCTTCCATGACAGTTTCCCTGGCAGTCTTGCAATCCCTGGCACCCACCAAATAGCAGCCACTGGAAGGGATTTATGATGCTTCTTGCCAGATTTCCACAAGGAAACTCAATGGGGAAAAAACTGCCAGGAAGTTATAAGTTATATTGATGTGCCCCCTCCTTTAATGTGTTGATTGTTAGTTTAGTCTTTTTATAGTGTATTACATTGTATTTTAATTGTTGTTAGCCACCTTGAATTCCCTCTGACCGGGAAAGTGAGGCGGGGTATAAATCTAATAAAATAATAATAATAAATGATAATAAGTTATATTCCTGCTCTCTTTGCTTTTTTTGCTCATCCTTGGTCACCCTGTTTCTCTGTTAATATAACAAAATATCTCTGAAATGATGACATACAAGTCCAACATTGTCAAGATCCTGTTTAAACAGATACCAAGCACTTAGATAGTTTAACTAGATTTTATTTTACTTCATATTCCCCGCCCTCCCCCACTTGAAAATGGACTGACATGAGAGATTTTGAAAAAAAAGGGTTGGAACTACTGTCTTGAATGGCCTAAAGTGTATTAGGATGCTCAATCTGACAAATAATTTACTGATGGCCTCCTTTCTCATCACTTTGTCCCCCTCTGCTTTCTGAGGAAGCAAGATACCAGGTCCAAATAACCCTCAGTTGTTTGATCCTTTTATTATTGAATATTACCCATCTTTAATCTATTACTCAAATTTAGATGCCATCAAACTGCTTATTAGAATCATCATGATCCAGCCAAAATCAATGTGTTGTCTGATATTTTACATGGATACTATTTCAGATTAACAATCTTCCATTTTAAAGCAAAGATTGAAGGAAAACAAGCAAAAATGGCATTTATAAATAATCAATATTTGTAGTAAAGTACGGTCTCATTGGCAAAAATAAAAAATCATAAAGCATAGCTGTAGGGGAAATGGCCCTCCAATCCAGCTACAAACACCAAAAGAAAATCCATTCCATATCTCATTAACTCAACCGCACCGTCTATAGAATATTGTTTAATGACAAATCGACCACTGAGGCATCCAGCCACAACATCAATGTTTTAGAGAAATAGCATTTCAAACCATGATCACAGTTTGTTTAGGAAAACAAACCACAATGGCAAACTGGAAATAAAGCTACAACATCTGTACCTAACAGTCAATTCTTCCATCAGAGATGGAAAGAGTGCCCCAGAAAATGTTCTTTAGTGTAGAACAAGATCTGGAATCTTGGAGAAGAGGGTATCCAGAAGATCCACCCTGGAGGACAGGGTGTCCAGAAGACCCATCAACTGTTCCCTGCCAGTCACATTTATTTGATAATTCCTGAAAGAAACAGGGAAGCTCTTATCTCCCCTCCATGGCTCTCCTTTTATGTAGGCATTTCAGCATAAATATAGGGTTAACCACAGTGCTGAAGCAATAATCCCACTGCTGAGTCTGGTATTTAAAAGCTCCAAAGGGCTGTTGCAGTTGAAAATTCATTTCCGGAGCTTTAATTTAGTTGCAGTGAGATTGCACCTGAGGATGACAGTAAAGACATGGCATGCAGAACCAATCCTTTAGGAGGCTTCCGTTCTCTGTCTGTCAAAGCACTTTCCCCCCCTTTAATGAAATGCTATTTGGAGAGAAGTGCTGAGTATATTCTGTTGGCCAGAAACCCTTGAGTACCAATCATTAATTAATGAGCAACTTAGAATTAAAAATAAAAAAAAGAAAATGAGAGAGAGAGAGAGCAACGGAGGTCATACTACTGTGGGTTGAAGGGATAGCTTTGTAAACTTCACTTAACTAAGTTAGTATTTTGTATGCAATGGGTAGTTGTGAATTCAGAAGACTGCCTAGAGCTGCTCTGTTGTATTCTGTTCTTGTCATCTTCTTTAAATATCTTTTTCTCAGTCTGATGCTTACAGTCAAGCTTAATTTTCACATGTACAAAAGCATTTTTTCCAATAATCCTGGGGCATAACAACAAATGATGTGGCTTATTTGAAAGCTACAGAGGGGGCCACATATAATAAAGCCTACACTCCCAGAACCATTAATTCACCCTTAACATATATTATGTATTAACATGAAAAGAAAAAGGGTCTCTACCAGTGGTGGTATTCAATTTTTTTTTACTACCAGTTCTGTGGGCATGGCTTGGTGGGTGTGGCTATGCTGTCGGCCAATCAGAATCCGGTTCTCAGAATCAATCAAAATTATTGCTACCGGTTCTCCAGAATCTGTTGGACCACCTCTGGTCTCCACCTGGGAAGGAAAGAGAAAGATGAAAACAAAATGTGATTGAAGTGGGAGGAGGTGAAGAGAGCCCATAATAAGGATGAAGGAAAATAATGAAAGCTAGAGTTGGATATTACAAGAAGCTATTTAGCAAGAAAACAATACAGAAACAAAGAAGCGATAACTTAACTCTGCCTTCTACAATTTCCGGCTCAACTTATCCTTAAAAATGAGCCAAAAATTATAGACTGTGGCTATCATTCTGCCTTCTAGACATAATTGTTCAACTCTTTTCTGATGAAGCTGCCCTAGAAGAGGTATGAATATTATAGGAAGTGAAAGAGACAAATTCATCCATACCATGTTTCTACTGAACAGAACAGGCATGCCCAGTGAAGAATGGAATGAAGATGGGAATGATGAATGGCTCCAGTGAAAGGGGAACAACATCAATTAGGACTACTCGAAGCAGTATGAAACAAATATAACCAGACATTGGCTCCAGCCAGTGACAATCATTTTCCTATCCATTGTTTGACTCTAAATTGCTCTTCTGCTAGGTTTCCTAAATGCCTCAAAGTTGGTCCCCATGTAAATACTGTCCCCAATTGGGAAATAACTAGATACAGTCATATGAACTATGTATAATTAAATTTCAGTATTAATTACCCTTAGAGGTAACCTAAATGAAGTTGCATTCCATTTTTCTCCTAGCCCCTCCACTTCTTTGCAGTCATAAGGCCATTCAAGGCCAAGTAGGGCTTTGGGCTCTGTGTATGGATTAGATAGATTTCCTCCCATTATGAGAATCCCACTATTACATTGTCCTGAGTCTTCAATGCCATTGTGCTTTCTGGACCATTTGCCCAAATTATACTTATCCCAAAAAAGGGGTTGGCTTTAAACTGTGGGTTGAGTTTCTATGCAATAATTTAATTATGCCCTTGTTGAAATGCCTAACACAAGTGATGCTGATATTCTAAAGATTTCCTGCCAGGCCCCAGATAGTTGATGTCAGGCCATATTGAGATTATTCTTTTATCATTGAGTTATTATAATAAACCTTCCATAAGGATAGCAAATTCCAATATAACATCGTCGCCTAGCTTTTCTTTTTCATGTAAAGTAGATAGAACAATAAAGAAGATTACTGCAATGTGCTCTAGTTGGGGCTGCCCATGAAAAGTATTTGGAAGCTTCAACTGGTCCAGAATGCAGCCGTGCGAGCAGTCATGGGGGTTTCTTGATACTCCCATGCCACACCACTCTTGCACGACTTGCACTGGGTCCCAGTAGGCTTCTGGGTCCAATTCAAGGTGCTGGTTATCACCTTTAAAGCCCTATATGGCATTGGACCAGGTTACCTTTGAGACCACCTCCTGCCACCTTTTGCCTCCCAGCGCCCCTTGAGGTCGCATAGCATAGGCCTCCTTCAATTCCACGGAGGAGGGCCTTCTCTGCAGCGGCCCCTGCCTTCTGAAATGACTTATCACCAGAGATCCGGAATGTTCCTAACCTGCAAACCTTCTGTAAAGTTGCTTTGAATAAAGATGCTACCACAGAGGGCAAAGCAAAAAGATACTAAAATATATACTTCAGCTGTTATTCAAGCCAAATTACAATATCACCTTGATACATCCATGTGACTTCTATCAGAGGAAGGAGTAATAAATAATTTGACAGCATATTAACTTGGGGCTTTTTTCTCCACAACAAATAACAAAGCACAGTCTCACTAACAAACCAAGTCATGAGGGAGGTATTGTTTGACGATAGCTCTACTTCCCACAAGTGCAGTCTGCCATGATCTCATCTGGGCTGTATTTTATTCAAGTGGGATATGTTTAGGCAAGGATGTGTTTCCAATCCTGATTTGTTGCTGCTAGGAGGACTGCTAGTGGATTGGGGAATCAGGGTCTGATAGCTTGGGGATGCATTGTGGATATCCTTGGAAATACTATTTGTATGCTTTTTAAAATATAATACATTTTGCCTTCTATTCAGGACACACATTCTCGATATTGCACGGGTGCACACAGATGCGTTGTTTTTGTATTCATAACTGGGAGAGAACAGATGGTGAAGGCTTTGTTTAATGAAATGTCCATTCAATTAACCCATGCCAAGAGGGATTTAGAGTCATCACAAAGAACATCAGATGCAGATATACTTCCTGCAAAGATGTCAACAAAGATAAGAGAGACTAAAACCATTAGGGGGTTAACAACTGGATTTGGACCTTTGGCATTCTCGATCCCAAGCATGAAAATATAGCTAATGCTCCAGAAGATTTCTATTTAGGCAGGCAGGCAGCATGTGTGGTTGTGGTTGTAGTTGTGTGTGTGTGTACATGCAAACAAACTCATTCAAGGGTCAGATTCATGCATTATATCAATGTCTAACCAAATGAAATGTATCAGTAAAAAATATATGCCACATTGGAGGAGAAAAATGTCATTCTGTTAGCCAAAAGTAGATAAACGAAATTGAGCAGGGTTTTTCCTGTCTATAACATTTGAGGCTTCCCATGGCCTGTAGCAGCGCCAACCCTCTGGAATCATCTCCCTGCTGAGATCAGGACCATCCCCACCTTGTTGGCCTTCTGCAGAGCCATAAAGACCTGGCTCTGTCGATTGGCCTGGGATTGATGTGCCCCCCACGAATGTTTTGAATGTGCTGATTGTGGGTCTTAGACTTTTTTATATTAATGATATTATATTTTTAACTGTTGTTAGCCACCTCAAGTTCCCCTTGACCGGGGAAATGAGGCAGGCTATAAATTTAATAAAATAAATTAAATAAATAAATAAAAAGGGAAGAGATTTTTTGTGTGTAAAGTCTTGAAGACGCTCATGCAATGGATATGGGAATTCCTCAGTAAGAATAAGAGCAAAAAGTGTGGCAAATCAGTTTAGTGTTCATGGGAGAGCATCAAAATCTGTTCTGAAAGCGTTTTTAAAAATTTCTTGCATGTGAGTCTTTTGTGAGGAAGCAGACTAAAACACTAAGCTCCCAGTAGGAGCAAAATGGACTCCGAAAAGCATTTTCTTGACCCTTCATTTATTGATGCTCTGCATTTCTCTCTCATCATGACTTGTTTTGGGCCATTCACTCATCTGTAATTGACTTTTATCTTATTTGTAACTGATTCATTCATCTGCAATTGGCTTTCTAAAAAAATGGTTACTGATGTAACCCCTTTTCTTCAATTACGGGTTATTCCTAATGACAAATAGCCCACTTACATGACAAAGATCAGTCAGGAATGTTGTGGAGAAGTTGGCAGATAGGACTGCTGGCCTTTTCTTAAAACCTCTCTTTTAATATGTGCAAAAGCATTTAGCCTAATTTATTTGGCAGCTCAGTTGAGATTAATGATGTTTTGAGGACCCTTTTCTGTCATGTTTCCGTATTTAAACAGTGTGAAAAAAAGAGATGGGAGATGCAGAGCAGGCCCTACTAGAAGATAAAGTTGGATAATCACTTCAGGCAATGTATGAGGGGGCTGGGGAATAGTGGAGGAGAAAATAAGAAATTACAAGCTACTTCTCCTAAGCTTTTTCACAGTCTTCAGATAGGCTGGAGAAGCACTCCTGAAAAAAGATTCAATTATCAATCTAGTTGCTTTCTTTTTATGAAATAGTAAGCACCATTTTATCTTTCATTTCAGTAGCTAGTATCTTAGACTAGGGCAAGGGTGGTGTCCTACCAGTCTAACAACCAGTTTGTGTGCTGCCAACATTTTGGGTGCATGTGCATGCGCATCACACATGTGCACCAAATGTGTGATGCATGCACATCACTTTGGGGCTGAAAATTAGCTGATCAGCTGATTTTCAGGCTTAATGTGATGTGCGCGCATTGCACGCCAAATGCATGATATGCACGCATCACCTTAGGCCCAAAAATTTAGTTACCGGTTCAGATGAACCAGTAGCTAAATCAGCTGATTTTCGGGCCTAAATTGATGTGTGTGTAGCACATGCTGCGTGCGCATCACATCAGGCCAGGAAAAACAGTTGATTTAACCACCAGCTCTGCTAAATTTAGCAACCGGTTAGGCCAAATTGGTACCTAAATCAGCTGTTTTCCAGGCCTGAAGTGATGCATGCTCAGCATGCGCCTCACCCGCATCAATTTAGGCCCGAAAAACAGCTGATTTAGCTAGCAGTCCAGCCGAACTGGTAGCTTAATTCTAACAACTGGTTCGCCAAACTGGTAATTATTTTAACGACCAGTCAAAATCCACCACTGGACTAGGGATATTTTCATTCTTTCTTATCTCTAAGGCTTGAAACATGTGACAATCAAAATTCAGTGAATCCTCCAGCATTGTGTCCAAGTGGATAAAGGCTAATAAAGACAAATAGCTTAACCTTTCCTTCCATCATCTTTCAACTTCATAGTCCATCCCAAGATGATTGCCCTACTTTTGCTCCAAGATGAGTTGAGATTTAATAAAAGAAAAAAAAAAGTATAAGAAAGTACTGCATATAACATGTCGTTGGAATCTTAATCTCCAAACCTGAGGCTTCTATTTAAGCAATGACCTTTATGTGACTTTTGTTCTTTATCTTTCAAGTGCCAGCTGTTGAAAAGCAATATGAACAAGATATAGTAACATACAAATGTTGATGTTTTGAGCTTATCTTATTGCCCTTTTATCGAAATATAAAAGAAACCGTGAAAATTCTGAGCCGACAGTAAATCTGAATGCAAACTGTATACTTAAATAAAACACTGTTTTAAGGTTCTTTTTGATGATGGGATCCAGAATTTTTAAAATGTTCCTCATTAACATAAGAATTAACTTCAATATGTTTAGATTTCATTTTTCATTATCTTCACAAACCAGAATTTTCACCAGATCTACAGTAATATCACGATTGGCTGAATTGTTCAGTTTTTATGAAAAGTTAAGATTAGCATTGCAAGGTTACTTTAAGGATGTATATTTTCTTTTTCCAAACGAAGAAGCACAAACACAAACATAATTCTCCATGTACAGAGGTATGAAAGCAAATGCGGCAGCAATTTCTTTTCTGAATATTAGGATCATTATGTTAACAGCCAGCTCTCTAAACAGGTGTATGTGATTTTTTTTTTGCTAAAGATGCTGAGAGCCTTGAATACAGTCTCAGTTGTGTTTAAAACAGCTGAAGTGAACAAAAATAATTGTTCTTTTCAGAAATTAGGAAAAAAATATTGAATTGGCAGTAATAAGAACTTAGTATGGATCACTGCATTTTTTCCTAAAAACCTACCCTTTTCCTGACACTTTGTATAAATGTTGCTTACCACCAGCATTTCTGACGTTTTTGGAGAGTGTAAAGCCTTACCTGTAAGGTTATCCTGTAAGCCAGTGTTTCTCAAACTTTGTTGGTTCACCGCCCCCTTTTAGAAAAAAATTGAATACTCAACGCCTCCCTGCCAAGCC
>JANHGC010001972.1:127661-140841 GCA_027560395.1 Boaedon fuliginosus
AATGTGTGTGTGTGTGGGGGGGGGCGGCCTTCTAGGCAAGGCCGGGCTGGCGGCGATTCCCGGGCCGCGCACGTGCTCGCCCACGGGGATCCCGGGCCTTTGGAGGCTCCTTCAGAGGGGTTGGGTTGAGAGGCCTTCTCTAGGTCCCCGTGGAGCAAGGCCATAATGTCTGTTATGATGCCCTTGTAATGTCTTTATGGTGCCTTTATGTAGTCTCTTTTAATGCCTTTATAGTGCTTTTATAGTGTCTTTATACTGCATTTTATACTTTTATACTGCATTATAAAGGCTGCATGTCTTTATAATAGCATTTAGCCTTATATATATCGCTTCACGCTGCTTTATGGCCCTTTCTAGGCCGTTTGCAGAGTCAGCCTCTTGCCCCCCAACAATCTGGGTCCTCATTTTACTGACCTCAGAAAGAGGAAAGGCTGAGTCAATCATGAGCTGGTCAGGATCGAACTGCTGGCAGTGGACAAACTCAGCCTGCAATACTGTATTCTGACCACAGGGAGGGAGGGAGGAAGGACTAGCAATAGGACTTAGACTTATATGCCACTTCATAGTGCTTTACAGCCCTCACTAAGCAGCTTACAGTTTTGAGCTAATTACCCCCAACACTCTGGGTCTTCCTTTTACTGATCTCAGAAGGCTCAACTTTGGGCTGGTCAGGATTGAACTGCTGGCAGTGAGTTAGCCTGCAATGCTGCTTTCTAACCATTGCATCACCAGGGCTGTTACATACTTATAGACTCTGGTCTGCCAGAGATGCAAAAATCCACGGCCCACAGCATGGTCTGGCTTGTTAAGACCAGATGTGGGCTCACCATAATATACAAAAAATGTTGAGACTCTAGAAAGGGTGCAGAAAAGAGAGTAGCAAGGATGATCATTGGGCTGGAAGCTAAAACATATGAAGAACGGTTGCAGGAATTGGGTTTGACCAGTCCAGAGAAAAGAAGGTCAAGGGGTGACATGATAGCAGTATTCCAGTATTTGAGGGGCTGCCACAAAGAAGAAGGGTGTCAACCTATTCTCCAAAGCACCAGAAGGCAGGGCAAGAAGTAACTGATGGAAACGAATCAAGGAGAGAAATTTCCTGACAGAACAATTAATCAGTGGAAGGACTTCAGAAATTGTGGACGTTCCAAAACTGGACATTTTTAAACAAAAGGTTGGACAACCATTTGCCTGAAATGGTATAGAGCAGGGGGTTGGACTAGAAAACCTCCAAGGTCCCTTTCAGTTCTGTTATTTTGTTAAGTTTTTAGAAACATTCTTTTGTGTAGGGGGTTAGTAGACCAGACAGGGAGAGAATTGATGCAGCAAACCCTCATGATCCTCAGAAAGGCTCTTGCTGGAGAGGATTAAAAGCTGCTGTCTAAATCCAGCTTGTTTGGGGAGCGGGGACTTCCCCTGTTGCTTTGTGTGAATAACTGGGCCGAGGTACTTCCACTGAAAGAGATTTTAATTCTAGTTTGAAAAAGTGAGGGAGTCGTGGTGATGTACCATTTGAATAGACTCTTGCGAGTCCCTTGGACTGCAAGGCGATCAAACCGGTCAGTCCTAGAGGATGAAACTCAAATACTTTGGCCACCTCATGAGAAGGAACGATTCACTGGAGAAGAGCCCACTGGAGAAGAGCCTAATTCTGGGAGTGATGGAGGGAAAAAGAAGAAGGGGACAACAGAGAAGGAGGTGGCTTGATGGAGTCACTGAAGCAGTCGGTGCAAGTTTAAATGGACTCTGGGGGATGGTAGAGGAGAGGAAGACCTGGAGGAACATTGTCTATGGGGTCGCGATGGATCGGACACAACTTCGCAACTGACAACAACCATTTAGATAAATGTCTATGGAGATTCTCAATCATATAGGTCATGGTTATCCTAAGGATGCTTTTTCCAAAAGACAACTGGACTTTTTTTTTTTTCCCTGTGAAAATGTTTTGCTTTTTGTTTCCAATTGAAACTTCTTGAATGAGAAGTGGAATGTTTTCAAACAAAAAACAAAGTCCAGTTGCATTTGGGAAAAAGCACCTTTGGGGTATTATTTGGCTCTTCACCCTGGCCTTGGGTGGCGTCATCACCTGCCATCTTTCATCTCATTTTATTGAAAGCTTTTATTGTTGGGAACCACCCAGAGACAACAACAGTCAAACAGCATACAAGTTTAATAAATTATTAACTACTACTATAAACCAAAACCTACACATTTGTACCTGATACATACCTGGTTATGCAAAGTGAACACTTCCCTCACTTAAGGTTGATTGACTTTTCAGTTTGAATCGTGACTTTTCATTTTGTATCGTCTTTCTCAAGGCATGGTTACTATTAATTGTGGTAAACTATAGAGTCGCATTGTGAGATGGGCAGCATAAACAAACCATGGACCATGTTTGCAGCCATTGAGAGCTGTCTTCACCTTTCCAACATTTTTGTTTGAATTTATTTTGTCTGGTGGCAGTGATTTCCATACCTGGTATTATAGGGTTGTTGTTTTTTAATTACATTCTCTGCCCTTAATAAAATGAGTTGAAATTCTTTATCAACTGACTATTTTGGTGGAGTTTTTCTGCATTGCTCCTGGACACGTGATAAGCATTGCTGGGGAAATCTGTTTTAAAAGTGAAACATATAGGTAGTTCTCAACTTATGGCCACAGTTGAGCCTGAAATTAATGTTGCTAAGCGAAACATTTAAGTGAATTTTGCCGCATTTTACAACTTTTCTTGTCACAGTAAATCACGGCATTTAAATTAGTAACAGTTACTAAGTGACTCTGGTTTCCCCCATAGACTACTTGTCAGAAGGTCACAAAAGGGGATCACATGATCCTGGGACACTGCAACTGTCATAAATGTGAGTCAGTTGCCAACTGTCTTGAATTTTTATCACGTGACCATGGGGAATGCTGCAACACCAGTTGTAAGTGTGAAAATGGTCATCAGTCACATTTTTCAGTGCTGTTGTAACCTTGAATGGTCACTAAATGAACTGTTGTAACTCGAGGACGAGCTGCAAAGGGAAGAAGCAGTTAGTATGTAAAAGCTGTCCAGGGTTTGGACTCCCAGGGTTTAAAGTTGCAATTTGATGGTACAATAAGACAACGTTAAATTTGGTCAAAGTTACCTTTGAAAATGTCAGGATAGTCCTGTTCCACAAGCTACTGTATAATTTGGTCCCATTTAATCACTTGTAAGTCAGGTTTCCAAACTTTATTTTGTGTTTCCATGGAAGTTGTGCTGCAGGGAATATTGTGTTTGTTTCAACACAATTCCACTTTCAGAGCTATTTAAGTTTCAGACCCACAAAAAAGATTAGTTGATGAGCAGCATGAGAAATTTATGGTGTCCATGATAATTTGTCTTCTTCAGCTTTTATTCCTTCATACAATTGCAAAGAAAATAGTAAATAATTTGTGATATTGACAAATGTCAGCAGGATTTGTTCTGTTATTTCAGGGCCAGTTTTCTACCTATTGGAATTCCCTAACGATATTTTTTTTTAAATGGTGAACAAAAAAGCTGGTACTTGATTAATACTTTACTACTTTCCAAGAATAATGGCATCCTGTGCGGTACAAAACAGCATTTGTTCTTGTATCAGTTGTTACAATTTTGGTTTTAATTGGATTTAATTTTCTTAATATTTTTTATTTAATTTACTAGTTTTGCCTTTTGCATTCTTAAAGTTAATTTTTGTTAAGATGGACGTATCTTTTCCCAGTGCTGTAGTGCACCTGTTTTAGACATATTCATCTGAAAACACAGCTGAGGAAAGTTAATGAATGTGAATCCTGCCACTCTTAGTTTATTCTTTGCATAGTGATTAGTGTAATGTGCAGGTTTAATAGGAACCCCGGCCTCTTAAAAATATTGTAGATGGATGCTTGCACTAAAAGAGAATTTGGGCATCTTAATATGGTCCTTGTGGTGTTTTTTCCCGTTACGAATTTCAAAAGCGTCTTGCTTTAAATTCTCTTGTGGCAGTCAATGCAGATTTTTTGTGGTAGTTTAATAATTTTAAAAATTAAGCCACTGAGGAGTGAGCAACCCCATCCCCCACTCCCAATATAACCAGTAACAGCCAGCATTCTAATTAAGGTAGAATATTACTCTAAGAATATTCTTAAGGTAGAATATTACTAAAAGTTCCCTGCCTCAGAATCAAAAGATGAAGCAACACATTTTGTTATTTCTATTAATGGCCCTTAGTTATGCAGTCGATACTGATATTTGATCTTGGTGACTATACCAGCTTGTGTAGCATTTGGTATCAGGATATTTAAAGTCATGGGTGGTTCTGGGAATCCCTCTGAACCTTCTGGTCTGCCTGATACAAGAGTGCTCAGCGCAACTGGTTTTGCAGTCTGCCCTCTCGAGTTCTTGAACACCGTAAGTGATGAAAATGTTGTCTATGGAGATTATCAGTCATCCAGTTCATAGTTGCCCCAAAGGTGCTTTTTTTCAGGAGGCAACTGGACTTTCTTTGTTCTTCTTTGAAGACGTTTTGCTTCTCATCCAAGAAGCTTTTTAAGCTCTGACTGGATGGTGGGGACTGGAAGGACTCCTTGCAGACAGCTGGTCATTTGAGGCCACCTCTCAGTGGCCTCAGGAACTCTCTAAAAGGATGCAAATAACCAGCTGTCTGCAAGGAATATAAATCCTTCCATTCCCCACCATCCAATTGGGGCTGAAGAAGCTTCTAGGAGGAGAAGCGAAACATCTTCAAAGAAAACAAGGAAATCCAGTTGCTTCCTGAAAAAGCACCTTTGGGTTTGTTGATTTCTTCTCTGGTGTTTGAAGTAGGCAGGGAATTGGTGTAGCCCGTTCTCCCCAGATACTTACAGCTCATTCTAACATGCTTTTAAATTCTATTTTATCCTGTCCTGTTACTTATGGTTTAAACTTAAGCCTGTAAGTATTTGTACAGAGCTCTGGGCATTTAAACAAGAGGTAATGGAATGGAAATAGGGAGAATTATCTACGCAGGTTTTTAAAATTAAAACTCTTAAATGTTTTCCCCTTTGTGATTGTGAATTCCACCCACATCCTTTCTTGTTTCAACTGTTTTTGCTGCTGAATGTGGTTTTAAACCCACAAAATAAATTTTGCCCATGCAGTTATATACTTTGTCTGGTTAGGAAATAGCATTACCGTTACTGTTCTATAATATTCTAGAGGTTCAATCACTTCAGTTTTATCTACTTTTTGTTGTGCCTCATATTATCGCTTCACCAGTAACAATAAGAACATCAGCACTAAGTGGGATTTTTTTTATTTCAGAGAGGAATTTTGGTTAATGAAATCCCAATTAATGAAATCTCCATTAATCAGAAGATGAACATAGTCTTCAATGCTTTATTTATACATGTATAGCTACCCAATTTGCAACGAAATGGCAAGGTGACCATCATTAAATGAATCCTACTCCATTAAAATACAAGAGCCAAGTTGAGGTTCCTATAAAAACACCAATTCCTCTCATAACTTACAATTTAGCAGTCTTGCTCCAAAGTATGATAGTTTAAAACTGTACATTAATAATAAATCTTCAAATGATATATTAATGTAAATACTTACAGAAAAGAAGGAAGATACATAAGCAATATCCCTGTTTGAAAATAGGTTACATTTTTGGTCTGTTATATACAGTGATATTTTCACCACTGGAATTAATGGGAACATCTGTCAAATATGTTGTTCATGTTTGATATTTTGGACAGATTTATGTTCCTGGGGTACTTGGAAAATATCCCATCAATCTTCTCTTGTCAGAGCCAGTAGAAACATTACTTTCTCTATCATTTCCCCTGTTGTTTCATTTTACACAATTCAACTTGGTGGGCTGAAAAAAAAATGCTTAAAGTATTTCTGGTTTGAGAAAAGCCACCAAGGAAGTCCATTTGGGGAAAAAAAGGAAGCAGCAGTACATAAATATTTCCCTTGAGCAACTTCTGTGTAGGATACTCAACGTATGTTTATGGTATATAATTGCATTTGCCTCATTCCAGTAATGGTTGAATTTGCAGGCTGATATAATGATTGCCTTGGCTTGGTTTGGCTTTGTATGTTGAATAAACTTAAACAGAAACCACAAATCTGGTGGTTTGTGAACATAGCATGTGATTGAAATGTGTAAAAGCGTAGTTTCATCATCATTGCTTAAGACAACATCTGAGTATCTTCCGTTTTTGTTTTGCAGTCACCAAGTTTAACATGCTTTGGTAAAACTATACATTGCATATAGAGGGAGAGTGATGTAAAAAAATATTAATAGTAAAGTTGTTCCCTTTACCATCAGTTGGGTGCAGAGGTTAGTGCCTGCATGACCCAAGTTCTTGGCCAATGATCCCAGCCAATGCAAACATAGTGGCAAATTGATAAGATTATCTTACATTATTTATTTACTTACTTACTTACTTACTTACTTACTTACTTACTTATTTAATCAAATTTATATCCCATCTCTCTTCCCCGGTCAGGGGGAACCTGAGGCGGCTTACAACAATGGTTAAAATACAGCATAAAAACAGTAATAATAAAATTCATTTTTTATTTTATTTTATTTTATTTTATTAGATTTATACCCCGCCTCATTTCCCCGGTCAGGGGGAACTCGAGGCGGCTATTTAATAAATTTAATAATAATAAATAAATTTAATAATAAACCACTCATGCAACATGCAAACAAACACTCATCCAGGGAGGGATCGTCAATGCCACGCTTGCCGACAGAGCCAGGTCTTGGTGGCTCTGCGGAAGGCCAGCAGATGGTCCAGATCTCCACGTGTAGTTGGTTCCAGAGGGCTGGTGCTGCCACAGAGAAGGCCTTTGACTGGGGACCCGCCAGCCGACATTGTTTAGCTGACGGGACCTGTAAAAGGCTGACTGTGTGGGATCTAACTGGGCGCTGGGAGGCATGAGGTGGCAGAAGGTGGTCTCGAAGGTACCCTGCTCCTAAGCAATGAAGGGCTTTAAAATTTGTCACAAGCACCTTAAATTGCACCCAGAAGACTGTTGGGAGCCAGTGCAGCTCCATGGAGGACAGGTGTTAGATGGGTGCACCGAGGTACACCCTTTATCACTCGCACGTCCACATTCTGGACCAATTGGAGCTTCTGAGTGCTCTTCAGGGGCAGCCCCATGTAGAGCGCATTACAGTAATCTAATCAAGAGGTGACAAGGGCATGAGTGACTGTAAGAAGAGCCTCCTGGTCCAGGAAGGGGCGTAACTGATACAGCAGATGAACCTGTGCTTAGGCCCTCTTGGCCACAGCTTCCAAATGGTGGTCCAATTGCAGCTGTGGATCCAAGAGGACACCCAGGTTGCACGCCCGTTCTGAGCAGAGCAATTTCCCACCCCCCTAGCATTAGCGATGGAAAATCCACTGGACCACATTGCTGTCTTAATCTATTGTAATATTTAACCTTGTTCCAATGTATATTTCCTAGCACTTGGATACAAAACATTGGAATGCACATATTTGATCATAGAATATAAAGTGATCTTAGAGGTCATCTATCCAATCCGCTGCTCACTATGGTCCACTACCATGGTATATCTGATAGAAAACCATTCAGAGTCTACTTGAAGACCTCATAGGAAAAAGGAGAACTCACAGCATCATATAGCAGTCTGTTCCACCGGCTGAGATCTTGTACAATAAGTCTCAAAGGTGCTTTTTCAAAATGCAACTGGACTGTTTTTTCCTTGAAGAGGAAGAGGAAAACTTTTCACTTCTCATCCAAGAAGCTTCATCAGTTCATTTGTGAGAAAGTCTACACTGAGAAGTGAAATGTTTTCTTCTGCTTCCTCAAGGAAAAAAAGTCCAGTTGCCTTTTGAAAAAACACTTTTGAGACAACTATGACCTAGATGACTGACAATCTCCACAGACACTTGTACAATAAGGAAGTTCCTTCTGATGACTAGGTAGAACCTGCTTCATCTTTGCAACTATTTGTTCAAATCCCACCTGCTGCAGAAATATGTCTGTTTCATCTTCTATATCAGGTGTTCACATATTGCAATTTAATCAGTTATCATAAATACATAAATCGTATCTATTATATTAATATTTCTTTTTTTTTACCCAAATGAAGGTCCAAGACAGCTTACAATGAGGCAATAATGTAAAGAAACCCACCATCATCTTCAAATATGTACACAGAAACATTAATCAAAGAAATCCAAACCTCAGCAGGATAAATATTCTCAACAGCCTAAACTGAGACAAATCCAAGGATCCCAAAAGTCTGTTTAATTCTCTGGCTTAGTTTACATAGCAAACTTTGCTTGATTTGGGCTTAGCTCAATTTGTGAATCCTGTCACGAATGTTTATAAGACTCAGTTTATAGTTTAGTATGTGCATGAATCGGTCATACACTGATTTAGTTATACACAACTCTGATTTAGTCAACTAAATTTAGTTTCAGAATTCTATGAATTAGCCTAATGTATGAGTATCTATTAAAATACTGAAAACAAAGCCTACTTTTTTTTAAAATAGAGAATTTCATTCAACTGAAGAAGCTTCTTGGATGAGAAGTGAAACGTCTTCCAAGAAAAAAACAGGAAGTCCAGTTGCCTCTTGAAAAAGCACCTTTGGGACAACCATGACCTGGATGACTGAGAATCTCCACAGACAGAATTTCATTCAGTTTTCCATAATGTTACACATACTTACCCAACAATTCTGGTAACAGAGAAACAGAGGAAGTCATAGGCAAATAGTGTATTTATATAAAGACCAAATTGTTTATTATTAGCATTTTCCTATAAGCTGTTGCTTGCATACATCAGCTATTCCCTCAAAAGCCTGATGAAGAAGAACCATGTTGATTAGAAAAAAAAAATAAGACACATAAAAGATTTATAAAATGATGCATGTTACAAAGAAGGAAGTTTTTCTTCCCTCTTTTGAAATGTAACATCTGGTGATCATCCAACAAAAGTGAATGGTGGGAAAATAAGAAAAGATAAATAGAACTACTTCATCACACATCATACCGTGTATCAGTAGATTTAATAATATATAAAATGTAGGATGGCTGAATTCATGAAAATGTGTTCCCACCAGTTTGATCTAGAGGTTAAGGCACCAGGCTAGAACCCAGGAGATGGTGAGTTCTAGTCCTGCCTTAGGCATAAGAGCCGACTGGGTGACCTCTGGCCAGTCATTTTCTCTCAGCTCAAGTCACCTCACAGGGTTGTTATTGTGGGGAAAATAAGAGGAGAAAGGTGTATGTATAGGAAAAAATATTGTTAATATAATAACCATATCATTAAAGCATTTGGTTCAGTTTTGCAATTATATTACTGGGATACAATTTACGGTCAATAAAACACTATTGCCTTTCAAGGTTCTCTCTCAAGATTCAGTATCTGTGAAATACCATAAAAGTTACAATATCAACACCGTGCAGATTTGTAGACTTTTCAGTGTTGTAGGGGTTTCATATAATCTCTTGCTAATCTATTTCATGCATTATATAATATGTGTGGCAACTGGTATGGAATATCACATGCTTAGTTATACATCTACATGTATTCTATACATGTAATTATACTTAATTATATATTTGCTTCAAGCACGGTACTTTTAGAATTCACATAAGCCAGATGAAAAGTCTTTTTTTTAATACAGCAAAGCATACTTCCCAGTAAATATGCCTAGTTTCTATTGCAATTAACTTACATGTACTTTTAAGAGAATCCTGTAATTTATTTTAAATGCAATTTAATGACTTTGGATATATCGTTAGAGTTGCTTCTATGAAAAGTGGGGGAAATGGTCAGCACCTGAGTGTCACTTAGGTGAGATGGTGTGCAAATTTGATAAATGAAATAATAATTGAATGAATAAAAACAAATTGAAATTCAGTTCATGGGTCCATGATAATCTAAGAACTAGATTTATAGATATCCTCTAGCAAAGGTTTGGAAGTAGTTTGAATCCTTAAGAGATCGACCCTTAAGGGCCATTTGGCATCTTTCAAATATGATTCATTGCTGTTAATAGGTAACTCTTATACAATGGAACATGAATAGGAAGATTATGTTTGCATCATTCTTAAAAACACGAGGAAATATACTAAATATGGCTTAGCCAGTGAATTTATTCCCTAGAGGTTTCATCAGCTCTCCTTATATTCATGTCAGATATCCTAATAAATTCATATAATTGATAATTGACCAAGTTCATATAGTTTAATCCCCATTCTCTTTCTCATAACACTTAAATTGGTGTCCCAGTAATTCAGCTATGTGTTTTGTCCTGCCATTTCTATTAGGTGGTGGATAATTAGGACTAAAATTCCAGGAAACTTAATGATCCTATTATTAGAGGTAAATAGCTGACAATGATCAGACCAAAAATAATATCATATTGCAGGCACCCTACTGAATATAGCAAGTTTTTCTTTCTTTTCTTCTCTCTCTCTCTCTCTCTCGCCTTCCTTCCTACCTTTCCTCTTTCTTTCTTTCTTTCTTTCTTTCTTTCTTTCTTTCTTTCTTTCTTTCTTTCTTTCTTTCTTTCTTTCTTTCTTTCCTTTCTTTCTTTCTTTCTCTTTCTTTCTTTCTGTTTTTTCTTTCTTTCTTTCCTTTCTTTCTTTCTCTTTCTTTGTGTGTTAGCAGGGGAAATGATGACAAATGCCCTGGGCCATATGCCTCCAAAGGATAGTGCAGGGCTGTACAGTAAATGATCAAATAGATTAATATTCCTCTTCTGAGGCAGTTAACCTTTAAATTATCCGCTAAAATATAATCCCGAACGCTTTGGATTTGGGATCTTCGATCAACTTCAGTGGTCAAATAATTAGAATCACAGAGGTTGGAAGGGACCTTGGAGGTCTTCTAGTCCAACCCCCTGTCACAGCAGGAGATCTTGTTCCATCCCAGACAAATGGCTGCCCAATCTTTTTTTGAAAACATCCAGGGATGGAGCCCCCACAAGGAGGCAAGTTGTTCCCTTGATTAATCGTTCTCACTGTCAGGAAATTCTTCCTTAACTTCAGCTTGAATCGCTCTCTAAGCAGATTCCACCCCTTGCTTCTTGCCCTGCCCTTTATACGAAAAAGAAAATTAAAGACTACCCTGAGAAGGGCAACCAGAGAAGATTTGGGAACTAAAATGTCCTTGGGAGTCTCACAGCCTTAAAAACTTTCCCTCCTAAATTCTGTCTTGGAACCTCAAAGCATGTTGTTAAGAGTCCAAGAAGTGAGAAACACCCCAGAACCCCTACATTCCTGCCTGCTAATCCCAGAAATATTAATTTGGGCCAGCTTGTGTCAAACCACCAACCCCAAAGAAAATCTCAAGCATCTCTCAGAAACCAAAGCAGGCAAGAGAAATGACAATGTGGAGGGCTTTTATTTTTATTTATTTTTTGGGTTGTTTACAGATGGGAGTCTAGCAGCTGGGTTAAATAATGACTGCCAGAATCTAGAAAAAAAAGAGGCAAGATGAAAGGAAGATTTAGGAAGAAGCATAACTGGCAGCATCATTAAAGCTCATCAAAACTGCATTAGAGAACACCTGATAATATACTCCAAGCATTAATGATCTTTAAGCCGGGCCTCGTTAATCTAGATGTTGTCATACGAAGACGCGCCAACTGAAATTTCCTATTCGCATAAACAGCCCTTGGAAAATGGACCTCTGTCAGGGTGTCCTCGGGCAATTCTCAGAGCCACACAGGCTTGCTTGCTTTTGTATCGGTGCCCCAGAGGAGCAGAGTGGACAGCTGCTGCTCGGGACCCGAGAACGTTAAAAACCAAAGGCTCTTTTTCCTAAGTTTGTGGGGCGGCAGCTGCAGAGCGCCATTCCTGTCACAGAGAACACACCTCCGCCATCTCACTTCCGGGGCATGAAAATAAGATGGGTCTGAGCTGCTTTGGGGATGGTTGCATTTGATGGGGTGCTGGGAATCACGACAAAAGCCTTTTTTGGAATGTTCCTTTTTGGAGTGGGAACGGTTCATCAGGGGAACAACTTGCCTCCAGAAGCTGTGGGTGCCCCATCGCTGGAGGTTTTCAGGAGGAGCACAGACCCCCATTTGTCTGGGATGGTGTACGTTCTCCTAGCATGAGCAGGGGGTGGACTAGAAGACCTCCAGGGTGGGATTCAAAAATTTTAGCGACCGATTCTCTGCCCGGTTGCTGGGTGGGCATGACCACCATGGGTGTGGCCTAGTCGGCCTCCTGCACCACAGGGGTGGGGCATTTTTGCCCTTCAGAGGCTTTCCTTGACATGGCTTTTCCTCAATCTGACATCCAAAATGGGCCGGGATGGGCAGGGTGGGGTGGGCAGGGCCAGCCAGTCATTGCAACTACCAGCTCAGCGAACCAGATGTAAAATTAACATCCAGTTTGCTCGAAGCAGTCCGAACCGGCCGAATCCCACCCCAGCCTCCAAGATCCCTTCCAGCCCTAAGATTGTATGATTGCCCCCCCATCTGGAATTTTAAGGAAACTTAAAAAATTTGTCAAATGCTTGTTGTCCTCTTCCTTCAAAATTAAACAAGAAAGGCTGTTTTAATGGTGAGCAGCGGCCTCATTTCCCTCAAACGTTGCCTTTACAAAACAGCCGTTCCTGCTTTTCCTAGACAAAAGAAAAAAGAAAAAAAAACCCCATCCATTATTTGGGTGCACTCGCTTTGATGATAATTGCAACTCACCTGATACTTGTGTTGGAAAGTAATTTTGCCAACAAGGACTCTGATAAATATTCAACAGCATCGCATTAAATTATTCTATTTAACTTGAAGCGACTTGCCCTGAAAAGCGTTTCAAAATATTTGCACGGAGAGAACGGAGAGAGGATGAGAATACAGTGGATGGGAGAAACTTCTACAGGGAGCCCTTGACTTACAAGCCACAGCTGAGCCCAACATTTCTGGTTGCAAAGGGAGACTGTTGTTAAGTGAGTTTTGCCTCATTTTACGACCTTTCTTGCTGCTGTTGTTAAGCAAATGCTGGCAGAGGGGAAGTGAATCTGGATTCCCCATTGATTTTTTTTAATTATTACTATTATTTATTTATTAATTACACTTTTATGCCACCCAATTCCCGAAGGACTCTGGGCGGTTTACAACAGAGACAGCAATAGCACTCCGATGATATATACGGCTTATCAGAGGTTTACAACACTCCCCAAGCGGTTACAGAGTCCTCCTGT
>JANHGC010001973.1:0-12744 GCA_027560395.1 Boaedon fuliginosus
CCTCCTCCCCCCTTCTTCCCACACTTCTATTTCCATCTTCGTTTCTTTGTTTCTCCTTTCTTTATTCCTTCCTCCATCCCTGCTTCGTTATGTCCCCCGTGTTTCTTCCTTACCCCTCATCTATTCTTACACCCAGAGTTCTCTTGCCCTCTCTCTTCCTTCATCCCTTCCTCCTCCCTCTCTTCCTCCTCTTCGTAATCATGCCGGTGGCCCTGGGTGAAGACATACTCCGCTATGAGAAGACAGGGATTTGCGCTGGGAGAAGAGAGTAAGCCAGCATGCAGGCCTCCCCCCCCCCCCCCTTTTCTCAGCGGTGTGCTACAGAAGAGCCGAATGCCTTCTCCCAGGGCAGGAGACAAAATTTGGAAGAGGAGGAATAAGATGAGGGACAGCTCAGGTAAGCCTCCGCCGCTGGGGAAAGGTGTGTGGCACTTGTGAAAGGTGGCGGAAGGCTATCCGAGCTGGGCCACGCCATCTTATTCCTCCTCTTCCGAGTGTTGTCAGTGGCCCAGGGAGAAGACGTTTGGTGGTTCTGTAGCACAGCACTTGGGTGGTCGGTGGAGCAATGGCTGAGGGAAGATAGGCAAGGCGCAGTGGTGGGGAAAGCCTTGGTGCCACCAGGCCAGGTGAGGGAGTGATCAGGTGGTCAGGACAGGAGGCTGGCATTTGGCAGGCTGCCAACATCGAGGAGAATGGTGGGCTCAGGAGGCAAAGGCGAGTCCTGAGGCAATTGCAGTGCATGCATAATAGAGATGTGCCACGCACACGCAGTGAAGATTTTTTCACGATGTTGCTGGTGTTTTGGGGGGTCCCCTTTGCCCCCTTTTTTAGCTGAAATAGGGGGCAAAGAATTTGGGGACCCCAATGCTTTCATTGATTTCACAACCCTAAGGGAGGCATGTGTGAAATTTGGGCCAGATTGGTGCAGAACTGAATTTTTATATATGGCACATACAAATCCACAGCTCTCTTTTATATATATAGATGATGATATGAAGTATTTTAATTGCCCCATGTAGATGACTTACCATTCAGCAATTTGGCATAAATAAAAAAGCTTACTGTTTTGTTTTTAAAAGCAAAGTTGGATAAAATAGCAGTTTAAAAAATTCTGTATTTCATGTCAAAAACTTTTCTCAAGGGCTTTGCTCATTTTCCTGAGGACCAATTTTGTTTTTCATTTAGGCATGTTTAAGATTTTAGGCACAATAATATACTTTGAGTCTGCAGGACTTTTACAGAACTTGCATCCTACTGTCAAGATGCCATGTGCTGCACTGTACCAACGAACTGTAAGAAAGTTTAAAATACAACTTTATGTCAGGACTCCATAACTTTTAGATAGCAGAGTATTTCGTGTACTGACAGACTGTTTTTTGAGGTATCTTCTAAAACTAATTCTAAAATTGAAATCAAAACAATCAAGAGAGCCCTGGCTTAAAAGGGTTTTTTGGCACTAAGAAAGTAAAACAAGAAGTCACCACTGCCATCTATTGGAGAGAAAATAACATTGCACATTAAACTATCCTAAACTTCAAGGTGCTATAGAAAATGGAAGATGCTTGTTTTTCTTATTAAGCTCATATGGTATCATATAATTTTTTTTAGAATAGCTTAGTCTTTTGTGAGATGCAGTCTGAATTTATATCTTTATTATGGTGATTATTGCATTATTACTATTATAAATTTATAATTTGAGGGTGGAGCTTCTCTATATGCAGGAAACGTCCTGTCTTGTTATTTACCCTGAGAAATTCTAACCCTTTTCCTGTGACAGTGAAAAGAGAACTAGATCTTATTGTCAGCTACTACAGCCAGTACATTCCCCCCGCCTTCAGTTAAATAAAAGATCCAAGTTTGGGAATACAGCTGCTTGTGTTTCTTCAGATGACTTCAGATGACTTGAACTACAGTGCCTATCATTCTCAACCAGCTCATTACTAAGACCATAATTGTGTTACTGACATTTATGTGCAAACTGATGAATTTCTGACAGAGTGAGACATTAATTTAAAAAGACTATGGTACTCCACTCCCAACCATACAAGGTTACTGTGTGATTTTGGTGCCAGCTGTTCTCTCTCAGCACGCCCTACCTCAGGCTTGTTGTTATGGGGAAAATTCAGAGGACAGTTTGTTTGTTATGCAGTTTATCCACTAGCTCAATCCTTCCAGAAAAGTCAGGTTTTTATTTAGCTCCTGGAAGGCTCCTGGATTTTTATTTAGCTTTTATTTAGCTCCTGGAATGAAGGCCAGAGGGTGAAAATGGATGTGTTATATATGTCATGTTAAGGTTTTGGAGAAGTGGAATATAAGTTTAGCAAACAAAAGAACAACACAAGCTTAAATCAAATAAAAACTGCATATTTTTTTTAAAAAAATGCAACATTAGGTCATATATAAAAGTATATTTATTAACTTAAGCAGGTAAAACATTTTGAATATCCATATTTAATATTTCTACCCCAAAAGATATTTGCAAGTGTGAAAATATATTAGACATTACTACTTATTGTAAATAAAATATAAACCAAATATTAATGCAACAAACTGTAACTGGGGGATTTTTCAAGATTCTGTGTCAGTATTGGCTGAAAAGTTATTTCCTATTCTTTTAAATATGACTGAGTTAAAGGAAAACATTAGATTGCAGTTAGTGGTAAAAGGAAACTAGGCCACCAAAGAACACAGTGGCTGGACATAATCAAAGATGACACCAGCCAGAGCATAGAAAAATTCAAGAAGTACAAGATTGGAAGATGTGGAGAGACCTGGCCCATAGAATTCCCAAATCAGACAAAACTGAATGGATAACATCACCATCATTATGGTTTGGTTAAATTGGAAAATTGACTCAATTATCTAACACAGTGCTTAGTTTCTTCTTGCCATATATTTTGTCTATATGGCCAGTAGATGGCAGCCCTCTATTTTAAAATGATTCTACTTTGACTCTAGGCTGCTGTCAGAAGCAAAGACTATTCTCAGGCATTGTGCAAATGATAATATGATCAGATCAAACAGATATAGATCCTTTCAGATTAGCTACTACTGATTAATCATTCTGATGGTTAATCTACTAAGTGTATAGCCAAATTCGGACATTTTGGAATCTGTTCTTAATTCACAGATTTAGAATCTGTTCTTTATTTCTTAGATTAGTAGACACATGAGAAGCTTCACAGAAGCAAATTATCCCCTTGAGACTACTTCATATTAGCTAACAGCAGCAATGTCCCTTTTCAGCCACCTTTTAGTGCTAGTGTTGAAGCACAAATCAACAGCCTTCTCAGACCCTGGCCAAGGCAGTCACCTACAGTTAATCAGGAGCCAAGATTTGTGGGATATGTCAGTAATCAGGAGTTCAGAGCAACTGCTTATCATAGGACAAACTAAGAGACCGACAAAGAAACAATTGAGAATTCATAGCGCAGAATTCAGACTACTAGAAAGCTGAAGGTGTTTTATTCAGTCTGGTTAAGGTAGAAGGAGGTCTTCTTATATTATTTCCTTCAGTAATCACCTACAGTAGCTGAAATGCCAAGTCACAGTAGAACTCCAAGATAATTCACTGAAAAACCACACAACAAAACTAATTCTCACAGTTTCTGATATCTGTTTATGATAATGCAATGAAAAAAAATTGTGGTTTGCCCTGGTATTTCAAGCATCCCAAAAATAGCTTGTCCTTATATACCAATGAGTTTAAGTTCAGATTCTGGGAGACTGCTGAAAGATCTCTTTTTGAAACCTTACAATTGAATTGCACTTAGACATATATACTGTCCCATAATGCTTTACAGCCCTCTCTGGGCTTTATAATCACAGCTTATTGCCCCATCCCTGGAAGGATGGAAGGTTGAGACAACCTTGACCCCCATCAGGATCAAACTCCAGGCTGTGGGCAGAGTTTGCCTGCAATACTGCATTCTCACCATTGCGTCTCTAGAGATCAGAAACTTTATGTTGATCAAGAAGCAATAGCCCAAATAGAATGAGGTAAAAAAGGAATGCAAAGACATAAAACAAAGCTGCATATTTTCCTGAAGGACCTATAGAAGATTTTTAGCTGCAGAGATACTAAGCTCCAACTTGTTCAGACTAAGTTGGATGGTGAAGAAATAAACAGGAATAAAAGAAATCATTTTGAATTCTGGCATGACAAAGAAATATGATGGACTGATACAATAACAGCCATGGGTATCACTACAACAATGATAAGATCAAATGCAGTTCAGGATGACCATGCACAGAGTTGTCATGAGTCGACTATAATGTAATATGATTTACTAGTATAAAACACATTTTTAAAAAATGGTGCAAATTCAAGTGGATTCCAAAAACATTGTAGCCAATCAGCTGTGAACATCACTCTGGGAATCCAGGAAATAAAACAATATATGTGAATTCAGGTGAAAGGCTGATGGTTCGGTTCTGTTTCATCACAGTTATATGTGATGTTACCCTCTAATGCAAGAAGAGTCAGAATACATACCCAACAGTAACAATAACAGGGGTGCCCACTCTTAACTGCAGTTGGAATAAACAATTTTATGGTCTTGAACAAAGGACTGAACCATGGTCAGATCTTCAGAACAGGCCATATGCAAGAACAGAAAGGTAAAACTAGAAACCTCAGGTGACTTGCAGCTACCCAAAGTTTTGAATCGGGACCCCCAAGCCATCCAAAAGTTGGAACTGACCAATTGAGAGAATGTACAGGTTTTTTTAAAATGTTAATTCATCAGAAATTTAAACTGATATTTTGTTCAAACCCCACCTATTCTATAGTTTCAGGTTTGCCTGGGATGCACCATGCAACCCCGAGTCCACTGAAATAACATCTTCACAGTGCTCCACTTGATCATTTTGAGATTTGGCTATCTTATGGATCCCTATCAGGTGTGGCCAAGAAAGTCCACATGACAGTTGATAACCAAACCCTTTTTTCTGTGTGTAGAAAATGCACATATAAAAGAGGTGGGGATTTAATTTTATGGTCATTATTGCCCTCTTGACATCTTTTTTCACCTTTGCCCTTAAAGATGGCTCTTATTACTATATTACAGATCTTCCTCTCTCCATGTGTAATCTTATTTTAATAGAAGATACTAGATTTTCAGGTATGAAAAGTCTTTTGATAGTTCCCTTGTACCTTGTGGCTTCTAAGTTAAAAAAAAATCAATAGAAATAATATATTTTTATATAATTTAATTCACCGGCAGAATATAATTCATTCTGAGAGATTGGTTTATATTCCCTGGCCTCATGATCCTACATGCACAAGTATGAAGTAAAACTAAGATGCGTCCGGATGTAGCTTTGTACTGTTTTAAGCAAAGTACAAAAGTGTAATTAATATTCTTGATTAAAACAGTGATGGGCATCTCACTTTTGACCAGATATGTACTTAAAAATGGTAACCATTAAGGATCCATGAAATGATATTGTGTGACATTGTAATGTCACCAGATAAGGCCGGACTAAAAAAAATGGCTCTTTTCAAAGAGTTTATGGGATGTTAATAAAAAAAAAATCAGTATTTTAAACAAGGTAATTAGAAAACTAATGAATCACATTTTCTATTCTTATTTTCACTGGAAAGAATGCAACACTCCCTCCTCCCAAACATCCACCCGCAAACACCGTTTCACTGAAAATTGGTACCTTGTTAAATTTCAGCAAACTGATCTTGAGGAAAGGTCTGAGGTCTTTAAAACAGAGATTTCTAGATTTGTAGATTTCAGTAGCGTACCCAGGAATTAAAACTGAATAGATCCTGAGCGGGTAGCTTTTATAGTTAACTGCATTTTAAAACAAACTAATCAATGTGTATTGATGTTTTAAGGATTGTTGTAAGCATTGTTGATTTTCCTGCTTTGTATTTTTTTTCATAAAAAAGTCAGGAGGATATGTGCTGATAAATAAATAGGGGGAAATCTGAATCAAAACCTTTGATTTCTGTGCAATTGGTTTAAATAGCAACTGGTTAGCTATTTTTGTGGCAATGTTTGCAAACTGTTAAGTTTATTTAAGCACTTGTACATGTGCACACACATATATATCTAAAAATGTATTGAGAGTTAGGATGAGGGGAATCATGTTCCTAACAAGATACTTTAAAATCTATTTATGTCAAGGTTGGGGGGGGGGAATAACCCCAACTGTACATAAATAGTAGCAAACCTTCAGCATCTTGTTGCCATGACAATGTCCTACTTATAGCACATTAAGCTGATTCAGGTTTTTTTACCACCACCCTGTTCATAAATTATGGTTGCTGATGTAAATGAAAGCAAAAGAGTCTTGGAGAAAACAGCCGTGAATTAATTTGCTCCAATCCTTGCTGGTAAAAGATTCCCTCATGTAGAAAATATAGCAGTATAGCTAGCTTAGTGATGTGCTGGTTACTTGAAATGCCCAGTGATAGAACAGTAGCATACAATGGTATCCCGTTTCCTCGACCTTGCTCCTTAACATAACGTAGAGTTGGAATGGGAGAGGCATGGTGGAACTGACTGATGCGGTTAGTTAAAGGTTAGGACAGACTATCCTTTCTCAGGTTTGTGACAGACTGAACTGAGTCAAAGTTGGCTATGGATGTGATAATGGCATCTTGGAAGGAAAATAAATTCATATAAGTTATTATTTCCCTACTACTGGAAGGGATAATGACACCATTACCACAGTTAGAATATACAGCAATTTACAAAGTTTAAAACAAGGTATGTGTATAAAAGATTGTGTCTTTAAGAAACAAAAAAAAGTCTAAATTTCAAAAAGGGAGGTTTAAAAACAAGGAGAGAAAACAGACGCAATAAAAATTAACAGGAAATGTCATAAGTGAAGCTGGTTGAGTTTGTTGAACAAAGGTGATTAAGCAAGGTGATATTTGATATTGATAATATTTAGTTGGAGATGGTTCCTTCCCATATGATGTTGACATACTAAATAGTTTTGTGTAGTATTGACATCAGACTGAATGGCCTGTGGTTACCTGGGTAGTTTTACCTACTTCTAAAAAAAAAAAGCAGAGGAGACTCTGGACGTGAAAGTTGGATTTTGAAGAAGCACGATAGAAAACATATTTAGGCTTTTGAACTTTGGTATTGGAGAAGACTCCTGAGAACGTCATGGACAGCCAAGAAAACAAGCAAATGGATCAGTGAACAAATCAACATAGAGTTCTCACTTAAGGGATAAATGACCAGCATCAAATTATCCTTGCAACACATTATGTTAAGACCTAGCTCTCTGAAGAAGACTTTAATGCTGGGAAAGATATAAGGAAAGAGAAGAAGACAACCAGAAGTGAGATGAATGGACTAACTTACAGTATTGATAAGTACATTGTTGGAAGACCTGAAACACCAGATTAGGCATAGATCATCATGGAGAAAATCTATGGATGTGGTAGCTAAAAGTTGACACTGACTTGAATGAATCAATAGGTTGGCAGCTTGTGTCACAACACATGAGCCAGCCTGTATTCAAGAAATGAATCTCACCCGAGAGATATGCCAAATGGAATTTCTTCTGGATTCCATAACATCTTGTTTCATGAAAGCTGTCACTTCCAACCACCTCTAAGGAGTGCTTCTACATTAATCCAATAAGACCCATGTACACTTCTAATCAGGGATAAACAACTTTGCTTTATTATTTGGCACTTAGAATCAAAATATTGTGAACCCTACTTTACTCTTTGCATTCAAACAATGACTACATAGATTTACAAACCTATTCAGTCAGAAGAACAAAATAATAACTTTGCACAACAGTAGCTGTTGGGCTCAGTGGGACTGAATTCCAAGTCCTGGGATGCTTTCTTGGAGTAGCAGTCTCAGCATCCCCCAACAGTTAGGATTATTAAATCCCAGAATATTTTAAAGTCCAACATACAGTACACAATTCAATAGCCTTATCTGTCTTGCAAACATCTTCCCTTCCCCTCCTTTCTCCTGTATGCTCTTCTGATTCCTTTTGTATCTCTTACTGGTACCAACACATATCTGGGCAGACTGCTCATTGATTTGTCCAGTCATAGTCCACTTGCCTAACTATCACATATAGAAAACATCTCAATCTCCTTTCCAGATGAAGGGTTGAGTAAAACTCGCCTCCCAATGGTCCTCTCTTGAATCAACCATAATTGCATTTTCCTATTTTCCCCCATCCTCTTTCTTACATCAGGCTAATTACTAAGTGTGGGCACTCAGATTCCAAGTACCTAAAATGTTTCTCCCGGCAAACCTCTATCTGCTTGTACCTCAAGTTTAATAATTTCCTCAGTGTTACTGCAAACCTGACTTACAATAATAATAGGTGTCCTTGATTTTATGCAGCCCCTCCATATTTTCTCAAACATTATAGAAAGATATCCCCAAACTCTTAGATGTAATTAGTAGGATCTTGGAGTCTTGAAACTCAGATGTTCTTTCCATAACACAAATGTTTCTATTTATTGTAGTACTGCTTCAGTACTATATTTGAAGATAGTTTCTTTCCAGAAAGAAGACCAAAATAAAATAGAAGTCAAGGAGCTATGTCCTTACCTGTTACTGTCCTAACGTCTTCTCTTAGCACAGAACCACCTCTTCCTTTCTTTTCTTTTTAATAGTGTCATTTAAAAAAATTAGCTTCCCTTATAAGTTTCCTTTGTGCTTTATCTGCTTCTCTGTGTACATTACTGTAGCTATTTGTTAGTGTACAGTACTTCTCTACTCTAGTTTCTTTTGTTTCTATAGAATCCTGATTCCTAAGAATAAAATTCTTACCTTTGGTAAGAATCCCTTTTGGGCAAGTTTTATTCTTCAGTTCTTACATTCAGTCATGAGTTTTTATTCAATCAAATTTCAGTAATATATGCTACATTGTATAGTATTTTCTTTCCTGCGTTAAGCGTTTGTCATATGCATTTGTATAGACAGTGGAATCTTCAGGTCATGTAACCTAACATGCTGTACTCCTTTTTCCATGCTCCTTATTGGGTTCCTTCATATTCTGCATATCTCTAGAGTATGTAGAGTATCCCAGTACTAAGCATTGGATTAATTTCTCGCCTCTCTTCTTCCTTCCCACACAATTCACTTTAAAGACTAGATGAAACTGGCAATGTGACTTTCAGACATGTTCTTTTCAGATCTCATAATAAACAACATCCATCTCTTATCTAAATCTCTGGTCTCAGAAACATATCGTATGAACAAAGAATTGCAACCAGTCCCTTAGGCACTTTCTGTATAGCTATATGCTCATTTCCAGCATTCTTTCTCTTCTTGGGCCGTGTGTCCTTTGACAAAAGAAAATACCCCTAAGTTCCCAACTCTTTCAATCTCCTGCCTAGTACTTTATTGTCCCTTGCCGTGTCTTCAAGGTTATATCTGGCTGTGTGATTTGTTCTTACATGATCAAAGGAAAGGATATTTGTCAGCAATCTTAGAGAGTCTTTGAAGTCTCTCTGTCATATCCCAGATGTGTGCCCCAAATAAGCAGTACACTTCTGCTGAAAGCTATCCAGCTGACAGAAAGCTGCTTTAGTCCCATTGATACTTCTTCCTCTTCAGGTCAGAGACAGAAAAATCTTCATTTTGGAAATTCTGTACAGTCCTCTTACTCAGTCCCTAAGGTTTAACAGCATAATTGGTTTTGCATTAGCAGGTTATGTAAATCAGGATTTATTATATTGATTGATTTGCAAATCCATTCATTTATAGTTGCTTCAACAAAGTTGCTTGGTTTCATATGAAGTGTAAATCAGGTCACAGAGACAGGCAAAAGATAGGGAGGGAAAATTCGGTGGAATGTTAACTTATTATTAATCCTTAAAAAGGTAAAGGTAGAGGTTCCCCTTGGACATACATGCTAGTCATTCCCGACTCTAGGAGGCGGTGCTCATCTCCATTTCAAAGCCAAAGAGCCAGTGCTGTCTGAAGATGTCTCCGTGGTCATGTAGCCGGCATGACTAAACACCGAAGGCGCACGAAACGCTGTTACCTTCCCACCAAAGGTAGCCCCTATTTTTCTACTTGCAGTTTTACATGCTTTCGAACTGCTAGGTTGGCAGAAGCTGGGACAAGTAATGGGAGCTGTTATGCGGCACTAGGGATCCAAACCACTGAATTACTGACCTTTCTGATTGTCTTAGCCACTGAGCCACCATGTCCCTTATTAATCTTATTTGAGATGAAATATGGATTTATCCAACGAATCTTACTTGTACTACAGACCAAGTTCTGCTGTTCCCAAATTTTCTTGACCACGTTTGGATTAGAGAAGGAATTTTCCACTGGTATACGCTAAAAGGTTGGGTTCATACTGTATGTTTATATGTGTTTTAGTTTAATCTTACTTTTTTTATTTATTAATCACATTTTATGACTGTGCATTCCACCAAAGATAAACAAGAATCAATCAGAATAAATTTAAAACAAAGATATACACTATAAAACCTTTTTAATAAATACCATAAAAATGAAAAATATAAAGCACAGAAGAGGGAAGATTAAAATAGCTACCTCATCAATACTGCCATTTGAACAGGATTCCA
Source organism: Boaedon fuliginosus (assembly GCA_027560395.1). Taxonomy (NCBI): domain Eukaryota; kingdom Metazoa; phylum Chordata; class Lepidosauria; order Squamata; family Lamprophiidae; genus Boaedon; species Boaedon fuliginosus. The sequence goes on from JANHGC010001973.1 coordinate 10,550, forward strand.
GTCACATAGGATCCCTGACAACTTAGCCAAGACTTAAGGGCTGTTTGGAATACCAAAAGAAATGGAACTACTCTAATTTCAGTGCAAAGCATGTTACATAAAGTGAGTGTTCAGCAGAGAAGACACATCTCCTGGGAGCCATCAAATGATGGTCCCTGGCTGATGCTACCTGCAATATGCCTATTTGCCAGATCTAGTGGGCTGGGCTGATATACTTGAGGAGAAGTGGTCCATCAGATAACCCTTTAAAGGTTAAAACCAGCACTTTGAATTGGACCAAGAAGCAAACTGGCAACCGATACAGCTCATGGAGCACAGGTGTAACATACTACTCTAGAAGCACACATAACTTCATATTACTGCATTCAATACTGGGTAAAGCTTCCAGATATTCTTCAGGGGCAACCCTATGTAGAGGCATTTACTCAATTAATCCAATCTTCTGAATACACAATGAACTATAAACTAATCATATGGATTATATATAGATAACGTACTAAGCTAATGCTGTGGTAGTACAATGATTAGAATGCAACATTGCAGGCTAATTCTGCCAACTGCCAGCAGTTCGATCCTGACTGGCTCAAGGTTGATTCAGCCTTCCATAGGTCGGTAAAATGGGGGCCCAGATTTTTGAGAACAATATCCTGATTCTAAACCACTTAGAGAGGGTGTAAAGCACCATGAAGCGGTATATAAGTGCTATTGCTAGTGCTAAATTAATTTGTGATTGGCTAATTTGTGATTCAACAATTCCTGCAAATCTAGCCTCCTATACCAGCATTGTGAGTGCTGCCATAGCAACATTTGAGGCACCAAAAATCCTGGAAAATAGAGTTGCCTGGGATCTCTGATACATACTGTATGCCAGGCACTTTGTAAAATGTATAACCTAAAGATTTTTTTCATTGTTCTATAAATGGGGATGCAAAGAGATGTGGTTTTCAGAACTAATTTGGGAGCCTATGGGGAGAGATAATTTGATCTGCAGGAACACAGCATAATTTGCCAGTCCTCCTTGAATCTGAGGAAGTTTGCTCTTGGGCTATCAGATCCAGGTTCTACAAATATGGAAAGCAACTGGATCTCAATAAAGAATTAGTTTTGTATTTCTTTGTTGCCATGTTTAATCCTCTGGAGATTTTTCAGCCCAGATCCAATTGTTCTAGTTTGCCTCTATATACCAATTATTACTATACACTAAAACATCAAACACTGTAAATAATTTCTGTCCAAAATTAGGCAATAAACCCTGCACCCTTTAAAATTACTTTTTCTTGCTTGGCCTTTCAAAATGGAGACATTATGAAGGCAAGAGATAGATATGCTTGGTCAGATGTTCAGTGTCTTGAACTTTTTGACAAGATAGATTTTGTTGCTGAGTATTTCCCGGAAGTATGTGCAGTTTTCCTCTCTGAACCCATAGAGACCCCTGCTTTAGTTTTTCATCTACCAGATAATGTCTTTACTGTACTCTCTGGTTCTTTCAATAAATAGTAAATGGAAGCCATTAAAAGCAAGGCAAGGAGTGGGGAGGGGAGGAGGGGGGAAAATCAATGCACTCAACTGAATGGCACTTAACTCAATGATTTCAGACTTGCCAGTAAAAGCTTATTTTATGGAAAGCATTTTGAAGTTCTTGACTCCAATTGCAAGAATATTGAATTACTCTAGTTTTGTATTATTTTGGTAATGCCATACTGAATGGTTGCTTTGTGTTGTTAGCCATCCAATATTTTTCAGTCTTATAGAATGGCATTTTAAATCTTTAGGAAATCAACCCTGGAAGAACTATATCTAGATCCTCACTTGATTTAAATCACTACACACCATTTAGTAGACTTCAGGGAAGTCTGGATCCTTTAGTTCACTAATGGAATTGATTTTTTTTTTTTTGGGGTAGACTTACCGCTGATGGGAGGCAACCTAATGTCATCCCAGATGTTTAAGATAAAGGGTCCCAGTAGCTGATCAGAAGAGGAGAAGACTGGGATTATGGGATTTATTTTCTTAATCATTTGGAGGGAATCAGATTATTTTATCATAGATTATTGATTGTGAACTTCTTCTGATTATTATGTTTTGGAATTCTTGTCAGTTCTGGCTGTTGATTGATTGATTACATTTTTATGCCGCCCAACTCCCAAGGGACTCTGGGCAGCTTACAACATGGATAGCAATAGCACTTAGATTTT
>JANHGC010001973.1:75877-89752 GCA_027560395.1 Boaedon fuliginosus
AATTAATGCCACTCCACCGCCCCTGCCCTGGGGTCGTGACTTGTGCATCACTTGAAATCTGTGGGGGGCACATTTCCACGAGGGGAACACCCCCCTCTGGCCCCAACCAGGTCTTAGTGATCCCCTTTTGCAACCTTCTGACAAGGAAAATCAATGGGCAAACTAGATTCACTTAGCAATTAGTGTTACTAACTTAATACCTGCTGTGATTCACTTAACAACTGAGGCAAGGAAAGTAAAATGGAGCAAAACTCACTTAACAAATATCTCAGGAATAGAAATGTTTGACTCAGTTGTGGTCATCAGTCAATGACAACTGTACTCCCCTTTCAGCATTACAAAACTTCATTTACTTCTGGACAAAAGTTTCAATCTTTGTGCCAGACTGTAATGTGTGACCTGGAATAAAGCCTGAGACAAGATGCAACAAAAGGCTAAGAGATCTTTAGAAAGCAGTAGCAAGAAAAGAGTTCAGAAGACCTGTTAGTAGCTTGTTTAAAAACTGCATAATTCAGCATAATCTATTTTGGTGGGCAGATAACTTTCTATGATTTTAGATGAATATGTATTTAGATAACCTGCTGTAAGGTTTTAAATTGAAACTTGGGGATCTTTTCTATGCCAGTTAAGTGCTTTACTGAGGAAATAGTGGGTCTATTCTAGTCCAATATTTAGGTATAAGACCGAAACATGACCAGTGAAAATAAGGACGGACCCCATATTTAAAATGTTTTGCTACATCATGATTTGGAATGAATAGAAAACTGGCATCTATCTCTAAGAGTTGATTTAGAAATCAATTTCATATGGTTCATTTGAGGATCCATTTGGAAGTTCCGGGAGTTTCTAATATACATTTAATTATGTGTATTGAAATCATAATAGCTGAGAATACAATTGGCTCATGTTAATTTTGTCTTCCGTAGCATAGACTCTGAATTTTGAGATTCTTTTTCCTCTCTTCTAGTGGTTCATCATCTCCTTGCTATTTAACCTCAGTTCGGAAACAGTGTCAGGGACGATCTATCAAAGGTAAGCATTTTTTTCTGTAGCTCTTATCCTTTGTTAAAAAGTCTGAATCGGTCAGCCCTTCGTGGTAGGCAGATAGGGAACACATTCCATAAATATGTCCAGAATCGTACTTTATTGATATAACGGGAATTTGATCACATGAGAAGGAAGAATTTGAACTCAAAACTTCTTCATAGTTGCAAGATTTTGGTCATAGCATTTGTACAGGTACTAAATGGGAAAATTAAGAGGACCAAGATTGGAAACTTTCGTTTGAAGTTTCAATAGTGGTTTGAACTACCTGGGTTGCTTTGGAAGTATGGCTAGTTTTTGTTGCCTTAGATCACTGTGTGAGAATAACATCCTGCAGAGAGAAGAAGCCTGGTAACAGTTAAAAAAAGCAATTAACAGATGGAAACTGCCTCACCTTGATATGAAATCAGCCTTTGAAAAAAATGAGAAAAGAAACCAGACCTGCCATTTGAAATGTTCTATACAGGGGTTTCTCATTTGACAGCAGATTAATTGATGAGGTTTTGGTTATATTAATCGTTTTCTGAATGATTCAGAATCAAAGCTCTAAAAGTCTTGTTCTTGGGACAATTGTTTCTGATCCAAACTTCTAGGAACAAATTCTGACTGGTTATTCTATGATAATAATACTTTCCAGATCAAACTTAATTGACATGGGGTGCTTTTTTCTTTTTCTGATTTTCAGATTCAGATATCGATGCTGCTACTGCCATGATGCTCTTGAATACTTCCATTGAACAAGACATTTTAGATTGTAAGTACGATAAATCTGTTTTCTTTTCAAGGAATATTGTTTTTAAAAATTTAACTATACATTTTTAAAACTATGAGCTTAAGCAATTGATAGTTTGATAGATGTTCATTTACAAACTTTTTTAAAAAACTTAATTGTTTTTCTACTGAAATAAATAATGGAAATCTGATTGCTTAGCCAAACTGCCAAGTTTTAGAATTGCCATGGGCCCAGAAAAGTTGTTAAAAGATTTAAAATCTCCCTCAAGTTTTCTTTGACTCCTAGTATAGACATATCCATGAAGCTTTCTTGGCATCTACACAGAAGTTTATTCCAAAAACTCCTTGTCATGTTTTTTTCAATTTCTCAGATTACTTAGAGCTCTAGTACTTCCACTCATATGTGGTCCTGACCTTAAAACCAACCAAAATTATTTGAAAAAGGGAAACTAAAACAATTCTGGGATTGTTTAAAGGAAATAGGATGGAGGTCATGTAGCATTTTCTGAACCACAGGGATGGAGAAAGATTTAAAGCATCTTTTGTTAATACCAGTTATAGCTTTGATGTTACTATTTTTTCCTGGTAGCGGAAGAAGTGTTTTCTTCCCCCTCCTTTTCTTCTTTCATAACCCAGAACTCAGGATCATCCACTGAAAGTAGTAGGCAGGAGATTCCTGGAAACTGAAAGCACTTCTCACATAGTTTTATTACTTTGTGGAATTAAGAGCCACAAGGTATGCAAAGTCCATTATCTTTGATAATGTCAGAAGGGTTATTAGAAACATTCGTGGAGAACTGTTCAGTTAACAGCATGCTTGTGAAGGTAGTAGGTCCTCCAAGTTTCAGTTGAAGGCAGTATTGGCATAGATAGCTATTGCCCTTATTGTCAGTTTCCCCAAGGCACCTAGTTGCTCTCTGGGAATCAAGATGCTGGATTAGTTGCCTCTGTTGTAGGTGTGGGCAACATGTGGCCTATGGCATAATTTCATGCACCCTTTAGTTTTACAGGTAGTCCTCAACTTACCATTTGTTTAACAATGGTTCAAAGTTATAATGGCTTTGGAAAAAATGTGAGTTACTGTACAATCTCTACTCACATTTATGACTGTTGCACCACCCCTATGATCATGTGATCAGGTGCTTGGCCCCCGGCTCACATTTACAAATGGTTGTACTTTCCTATGGCCATGATTTGCAACCTTTTGCCCATTTCTGGCAATAAACACCCATTGGTGAAACTGGATTTGCTTAATGACCACCGTAAAATTGTTGTAAAGTCAGATCCAACTTGACTTACGACTGCAACAACTTAACAACAGAAATTCCAGTATCTAGTTGTAGTTGTAAGTTGGCGATTACCTATCAGAATATCTGCAGGAGATTCATTCACACTGCCTATAAAGTTTTATTTCCATGCAATCTATTGATTGGAAGAGTGATATTTGTATAAGTGTATAAAATTTCAAGAGGAAGGGATTGAGGTCCTTATCCACTTACAGTTAAAACTTTGTTCTCAATCAGCACAATACCACCCAAATATTGTCCCTGATAAGATGTTGCTAGCAAGAGAAAGATGGTTGCCCAGCCCTTTGTTAGTTAGAACCACTGGGATTACATGCATGCCCAGTAAGTCACTTGCTTCCAGACTGAGCAGAATTATTAATACCATGATTAGGTTCAATTTTCAAATAAAGTGATAGTGGAACTTGTGAAAATTCATTGAGCACTGAGGAAGGGGTTGGGGGAGTTAGTATGGTAAAATATTCAGTCAGTGTCCTCGAAATCAGAAAAAGAGGAGCAGAAAGTGAAAGAGGGAAAGAAGAGGTTGTGCGTGATGAAGGAGAGAGGGAGATCAATCAAGTAACACAGCAACATATTCCCCTACCTGATGCTGTCCATAAACTGAACTTCAGTTTCCATAATCTTTCGGGCGGCAGAATTATTATACACTCTGTCCGGGGAAGTAGAAGTCCAACACCCTTACAGGATACTTTGTTGATTTACATAATGAAAAATATTCCAGAAATGAATGATCTAAAACTTAAGCTAAGAAATAAACACCGGGAAATAAAGGACCTCATTCCTATTCTTGAGTTGGGTTTTAATTGAATCCCTTCCTGATGGTTTAAACATGGAAACATGTTTATGGGACTCATTGCCTCCCTTGAGTTTTCAGAAAATTTTTTGTTTTTTTTCTCAGGTGAAAAGCCTCCATCCTTCAAGCTCTCCAAGAAAAGGAAATATGGTAGCACATTCCATAACCACTCCCAGGAAGACAGTGATCCAGCAGTCCCTAACATTGACCCCAAGGAGGACCACAATTACAGCGCCAGCAGTGTGGCCGCACAGCGTTGCGCATCACTCTCTAGCATGTCTTCCCTGTCCTCTGTCGATGATGTATACAAATTTGTCTCAGAGGCTACCCGGACAGGGAGTGACGGCAGTGAAGGGTTTCAGAGTGAAGTGGACACAGATGACAACGAAGATGATGATGATTCTCTGGCAGACAGTGGTTATACTTCACAGCCATGTGTCAGTATCACAGATGAAGCCCAGCCTCATCAGAAGGTCCTGGAGGAACTCTGCCAAGAAATCGATGACGAACTCAAAGAGGCGGCTGGTTCTCTTCTTCATCTTGCTGGGATCAGCACTTGTCTTGGCTCACTAATAAGTACTGCAAAGAGCCATACCCAGAAGAGAAGGAAAAAAAATGACAACACAGTGTGAAGATAATTGATCTATCTATCTATCTATCTATATCTATATACATGTTTTATTTTTTAGACTGGCAATATTCCTCCTTTTTACCCTTTGCAAGGGAGATCAAAGCCATAAAAGGACTTTTTGTTTGTTCTTAATTTTTGCAGATTATAATTTTGCCATTTATAAAATTTTGTTTTTATTTTTAATTATAAGAGCAATTAATTTGTGCATTGAAGGGCCAACAGAAATTGTCTGAAATGGATGAGGCAGTCTCAATAATTGTAAGGAAATGGAATATTCATTATTATCATTGGAATGATTGATTCACATGGATATCATTGGCTCCGTCATTTTGCGCTAAAGGTGTGTCATGTAGGATCCAACATAAAATTGGAGGAATGAATTGACCTATTCACAAGAGATTCTTTAAAAAATGTGTATATTGTGGAGAAGAGAATTGCTTGCCATTTTCCAATATGTCTCTTCAGTTTTTAGGCCTACCAGATTTTTGTATGTTGTACTTTAGAATAAGAGGCTAGGTGCAAAGAGTTTGATCACACTAAGGAAAAGATCTCTGTCTTTCTAGTTCTGAAGATCAGATAGTGAGTGAATGAAATATATTTTATTTATGCAAAAGAGGTGTAAACTATATGATTCTTAGCCCTCAAAATGGGATGATAAAAATTAAACAAACAATACATATATATGTCTGATTCCCAGTTGGTGCTCAGTATGCATGAATCTGGTAGTCCTAAAGGTGTAGAGGCCCATCTGAAATTGAGCAACTAAGCAGGTAATGTCCCCATTTCTCATTGCTTATGGGGTCCACAGTGTCTCCATTTTTTTAGCGATATAGAATGCAAAGCAAGACACATAGACATGTTTTTATAGTCTTCAGCTTTAGCTTCCATTGTTAACTGATTTCCTCAACTTACAAGCCAAGGGTCTGTGATTACATGAATGGTATAAAACTGCCATGATAATCAGTTGCAGGTTGACTGGTGTTTGCAATTATGAAATTGATGGGTAGGGGAGAGATACAACACGTGAATCTTCCTATTTTTGAGAGGGGGATCTTGAATGGGTATTTAGAATTTTCTTCCTATTTTTAACACAAGGTAAGGAGCTGGTTCTTTCTCTTGTGTTCGTGTTAATTGTAATATATATTGGATCAATGGTGTATACATCTATTTGAAAATCCGAGGCCCTTCTTTCTGTCTTGATATCTAAATTATGTGCAAAAAGAGTGACTCAAGAGTGCTCAATTGCAAATGACCATTGCACAGAGAACTTCAATTTTGTTTAGGTTAAGGAAGTTGATACTTGACTAATTCTTCATAAGCTAAGAGTTGTCTTGGGGGCTCTAGCACATCACCTCACAGACCATAATGGAATTATATTCCATATGCAATGGAAATAAGTGCATTGAAAAGTCATTGTTGGCTGAACAATTCTAGACTAATCTTCTCCCTGATTCTTTATGAGTAAAGCTTTTTAAAATTATAATGGGATGATCATGAGAGATTCTTCTTCTTTTTTGCAGCAGTATAGTTCAGCTGTGTATCACCTGAATGAAAACAAGGGCTTTCAGTGGCAGCTCTCTTAACAGACTACTTCCTAGCCTACCCTGCAGTTTCAGTTTTGCTTTGATTTAACCCAGCATTCCTAGAAACAACAGAGGATGCTTAGAGATAGATACTGTCCACTCCTGGCAGCCTCCATTTTTGTTGGGAGATGGGATGGATTTTGTTTATGTTTTATATCTATTATTTCAGCAATAATATAATCTCTTATGTTGAATTTTGAGATAAGTCCTGATGCAGCATGACAGTTGCACAGAACATAATATTTACAATGCATGGAACATGTAATATGAGAATTACCTGTTTCTGTGCACTGTACTGGGGAATTCAAATTCTGGAAGTGTTTCCAGATATCATTTATTTGTGTATCCCCAACGGTCTAAAATTGTGGACTTCTGTCTTTCCTAGGCATTTATTCAGAAACAATTGTGATCTTCTCAATTCTGTGGGCCATAAGAGAGGACATAGGGCTACTAACACTGCTGTGTTGATTGGATGCTAATACACAGTTGGAATAAGGGCAGTTATTTGCCTGTGGGATAGTCTGAAGTACAGGGCCAAACTGTATCATCCAGATATCTTTCTGTTGTTACCATCAGCCATATTGATGAGTTTGGAGTTGTGTGGTAGGCATTCCTGGTTGGAACAAACTTGACAAATGGCATTTCATCCGCACATTTCCCATGCTTTGGGAATGAAGGGAAGAGAGTCCATTAGTGGCCCTTTAAGCAAATCTGCCTGTTACCTCTCTGGATTTTGCATTCTTGTGAATTGTACATTACATTTCTACTGATGAGATAGAGCTGCTTTGACAAAAGTGTCAAAGATGTAAATGTCTGGGACTTAATTTCACTGCCTTTTCTTGCATACTGTCTTTTCATATCTGCTAAAAACTCTTGTCACTATAATTTTTGTTAAATGTTCTGTAGGAGTTTAATGCCTTATCCAGGTTCCAGTGATCCTAAGTGGACTGATTATAAGAGCTCCAGAACTAAAAGGAGTGACTCTCTCCCTTGAGGTTTATTGTAGGTTTGTGTAGAGTCTTAGATTCAAAGGTAAAATGGTCCTTTGGAGCTTATGGGGAGGGACAATCACATAGCATCTATCTGCAATCTCTGAAATCACATTTATCATTTCCTGAGATTTCCCAGCAACTGGCAGGTATTTTGAGCTAGGAAAAAAAGCAGAGAGATGTATTGTTCATACCCCATATGCTCCAATGTGCTTTTTTGCCTTAGAATGCAAAGCACTGCACAGCCCTACTTTGTTGAATGCTGCTACTGTTACAGCTTCCTTTAATTTGGCAACATCCAGCTGTAGTGTAACTGCAAGTCACAGAATTCCCAGGCACCATGAACAATGGAAATTTTGAGATTTGCAGTCCCAGCACACCCAGGACAGTGCTATTAGAACAATATTAGCAGAGATTCTCCTGGTGTAGGCCTTAAGTTTGTAAGAAATTATGTAGTTTTTAGTATTTCAGAATAATTTTTTTGTTAAAATGATAGCAACCTATAAGTGAGTCAACCTTGTAATCACATTGTTATTTTATAGACAGAAACAAAAATCTAATGCATGGATGTTTGCACGCTCACCTGTTTGTAGACAACTTTCTTTGATGTCAAGTTTAAACACAAATGGTGCTCATTCTGTATATTGCCTGCTTCAGCTCTTCAATCCAGAAATGCTCATGGATTGGTGAAAAACTGCCTGCTTGCCAGAATCACTTTTGAAATAACCTGCTGAATAGGTTTTTACTAAGGAAGGAATTGTGTAGAGGTCTACTTCCAAGTCTGATAGATTTTTTTATAAATTCCTGGTTTTTTATTTCATTAATCAATATTGCAAGTTCCATCACAGCATAATGATTGAGAATTGGAAAAACACCTATGGATAAAAGTTGCTTTCAATATATTTTTATTTGCTGTCAAATAATATTTGCCTCTCTTTGAATAGGGTCTTCCATTGTAGGGATACTACAAAAAATAACAGTGTTATTAGGTTTTATTTTTGTAAGAGATAGCATGTGGAAGCTTAGAATGCCCTGAAAACATGCTAAGTCAGGGTTATTTAAGGCTCTTCATATGCTTGAGAAGTATGGTATTTTCTGCCAAAAGGTACCTACATTAAATAAAAGAAGCAGTCAATAAATAGAAAGTGAAATACTGTATAATTACTCAGTAATCAGTTTGTTACTGGATAGAATAGATTCACTAAAATCTCACCTTTGAAATCTCGAGAGTTGAAGACTTTTACATCAATTCATAGAAAGCAAAATTCTCATCTGACCTTTTGAATGGTTCTAGTCATATATCCTTCCTATGAAATGGGGTTTTCTATGTGGTAACATGTGGATAAGTGAAGAATATTGTACTATATACATGATCCAGAGCACCTACAGCATGGGGATTTAATATAAAGTCACCACTCACAAATTTATAAGCAAGCCTGTATATTAAGTGCCGAGGCACATTTTAAGTCCTGTATGTTGTGCAGAAATGTCCCATTTAACATTTGTCCAAAATGTGTGTTTAATAACTTGCGTGATGTGAAATTTGTTTCCATAGCAATGCAGGTAATATGGTTATAAAGAAATGTGTTTCTTTGGGTCTTATCTCTTGAAAGTTGAGAAAAGTTTAGTTCAGTTCTCAATACAAATTGGCCAGATTTTCATGCTTGAGGCTACTTTCCCTAAAAGCTCCTTTGCTCAGGTTTGTCGTCTTACACTTGACCTGTTAAAAGTCTGTTTGCAGTCTCTTTTCTCCAGACAAAAGTTGATGTGTGCACAATTGCTTTTCAGTGTCCTCCCATTATGAAAAAGTCTAGTGTCACCTCTATGATAGAAAATGTATAGTGATCATTAACATTGGTAGCACTTTCCTTGTTGGTCTTCAAGTCTAAAGGCAGAGCAATAAAAGCATTTGGTGAGAACAGATGCTTCAGAAAGCCCAGATTTAAAGAGCTACGATTGTAGATGCTTGCAATCTTAATTACCTTACATAGTATAACTTTGGGAACTCCTGATTGTACAATTTCTGCCTGTAAATGGGAAATAATATATGTGCAGGTAGCAAATAGCATATTGCAAAGAGGTTTAGATTTTTCTTCCTTATATGCTTGTTTACTATATGCATGGTGCTTTTTGAGTTGCAAAAAATGACATCTTGCCCCACCTTCTCTCATTTTGAAGAGATCCCGAGCAGGGATTACACATATACTTTCTCAAGAATGGGTAGAACAATATGTTGTAATATGTTAGATTTGATTCATCTCTAAATTCATTATGGAAATTCCATGAAGAAGGGAACTGCCATATCCAAGTTCTTGTGGATATGGGGAAAAGCGGCATTATTATTATTTTTTGCATTTACTAGTCGTATTCACAAAATATGTGTCTTCCTATGGCCAAAATTCATGCTGAACTTACTGTTCTAATTTTCAAAGAGAAATAAGTGCTTTCATATCTTTGCAGGGAAGTCCTCATTTTCTTTGCTTAAGGTTAACTAGCTCTGGTATGTCTAAAATAGTGGTCTCTAACCTTTGCAGTTTGGGGGGATGGCTGGTGGGGGGGGACGGGTTTCGGGCTGTGTGCACTCTGTCCCACCACTTGTGTAAGTTGAGCTACACATGCTCGCCTGCCGTTCACACAACCTGGTTGGGGACCCCCAAGTCTAAAACTCTAGATGGTGCTAGTATATTTGATTAGTAAATTGGGATGCTTTTATTGCAATCATGCATTTCTCTCCATTCTAAAGTTTGTGCAGCCCAGAACAAATGGGAATGGCCAGGGTTCTGATCAGCAAGTTAGAGATCTATTACTGTGAAGTAGCTGTGATGTAGATGGAGCATATATCTGCACCCTCTGGATGTTCAATACAGAACAGCAATAGAGTTACCTACTCTTAAATTTGGTTTCGTGAAAGAATAATTCTTGCACATAGAAAACTAGTAGGCTAGATCCTTCCTGATGCATTAATTGGGTATTTGGGATGGCTATAGATATATTAATGGCTTTATACATTTCTGAAGAAAGGGAAATAGGATGATTTAGCACCATTGGATGCATCTCTAGATGTGCTAGATTAGTTACGCTGGTCCTACAAACTCGTAGTAGTTCTTGTCAGCCTAGCTATATCTCTTGGGAGGGAAAAAAAGGCTAAGGACGGTTGCAATGATTAATAGTGTGGAACTGAAATGTGTGACATGTATTTGCTGCACAGAGAACATCCCTAGCCCAGCCACTCTATGCCCTATTAACATATGGAATCATTTGCTCTTGGTCAGGCTGCATTGATGCATATATCAGTATATTGTTGTCTGCTACCTGTGAGGAAGTATGTGCAGATCGTGGCCCTTGGCCAGTGATTGTGTACATCATAGTCAGGAGAAACACATATGGACATGCTTTGTTTTAAATGCAAAGTGTAATCTTTAATTTTTTTTTAAAAGGTAAATTCCTTTCAGAAAATTAGTTTAGCTTCAGGGAAAAAAGAGGTGATAATGGAATATTATCTGATCCTCTTCGACTCTTAAAAATTAGCATGGAGAGCTTTCTGCGGGAGACCCACCTGTTCTTAAGGTAGAAACTGATGTCAGTATTGTGCAAATCTTTCTCCATTTCATATTCTGGAGCTAAATTATAGCTTCCGTGAGAAGTGCAGGCAGCCTTCCTTAGAAAAGCCCAACTTTGAATTGGAACAGTTTGCAGCTTCTTTATTTGGCTAAAGCAAATACGACAGTAAAAGCAAAGCACACCCTGCAATGCTAATGATGGGGTAGTCAAAATATTTATTGAAAAAGAGGAATAGAGTATTTTTAAAAAATCTTGTACCTGCCATTTATTAGAAAAAGCACATTCTCCACAGTTTAACTGCCAGTGCCAAGAAAAGATTTGTTTTTAGAAGTGTATTTTTTCCAGACTTAACAGTGTATAATTTAAAAGTATTACATTGCCATTTTGTAGTGATAGACCATTTACAATTGCCAATTCACTGTAACTATTTATTAAAAATGGAAATTGTAAGAATGCTTTCAGATCAAAGTAAGCAAAATTCTTTTTCTTTTTTATCTACATTAGCTGTTTTTCCCCATCCCCTGCCCCTGCAACTTCTGGATTGACTGAGACTAACTCTGCCAGTAGATTAACCCCTTTCTAACCTGAAATTCCTTGAGCCCCGTTTAGTAGTTGACCTGGTTTAAAAATGTTTTTGTATGCTAACCTCTATTAATTAAAATGTTGATGGAGTTTATTTTTACCAAAGAGATGCAATTCATTATGATAAAATATTTCAAAATAAACTTTGTTTTATAACATTTTGGAGTAATGGATTTCTTTGCCTTTTTGATAATACAGCAAAACTTACATTTTATGTTTTCCATAGAAAGGGAACACCATTTGGTATGGTGACTAAGGTTCTAGGCAAGTAACCAAGAGACTCTGAAATCCTTGGGGGGACTCAGCTGGTTGACCTTGGGCCAGTCATTCTCGCCCCCCAAAGAAACAGGCAATGGCAAGAGTTCCCCTTGACCTTGAGTTCCCCTTGACTGGGGAAGAGAGGCAGGGTAAAAATATAAATAAATAAATAATAAAAATAAATAAATCACTTCTGAAATCTTGTCAAGAAAATGGCCAGGACTTTTCAAGGCAGTTGCCAGGAGTCAACAATCACTCAGAAGCACACACATACAAAAAAAACCCTTACCAAAAAAATTTGGGGTGGGGAAGTGGACTGGACTTTCCACGTTTTGCATACCGGTATTAGCTACCATGTGACACCCATAGGGGAGGTAATTCTTGGCTGCATGCTATTTGACCTTTCACTTTTCTATGTCATTCTGTTCTGTTCTTGCAGTTACTAAAAAGCCATCCTTCTCTTGCATGCAGACACAAAAAGTTACGGTTCTAATTTCATGTATATAGGAAATGTGTTTCCCTCTAAAACATGTTTCAATAATACAAAAGACAGTTTGGAGGGGATAGCTGCTGCAAGAACATGTGGTGATTTCTTGATGGTTTCAATTGTCATTCAAGGGTTCACATCAGTTTTTCTTGGAATATTCTGAAATTGCATTACAAATATTAGTCAAGATTTTGTGCTGCTGCTTTTGTTTCTTACGTTGAAGAACACAGGATTGTCATGAGAATAAAATTATGAGACCTTGAAAAGTTAGATTAATATAGAACCCTTCAGAGTTTTATTACATTTGTTGACATGGTTAATTCAGCTAGCTGCTTCAGATTACAGTATGCAGTCACATGAAGCAGTGAGCAATGATTAGAGTATTGGTTTAGAACTAGGGAAATAAGTTCAAATCAACCCAATCAACCTTGCAAAGTGATTTTTGGGCTAATAATTTACACTTAGCTTATCCTACTGTACAAGTTTATGCTAAGATAATTAGAATGGGTGGACTAAGATCTATATTCAGCATTTCAAATTTCTGAAGATGAGATATAAATACATGTTTAAAGGCAATGATGGTCATCTAAATTTAAAGCTTTTAGTAATGCAGTGGCAAAGCCCCAGTTTTTAAGCCATATGCTTTCCTAGTCCCTTTCCTTTGAGATCCTTATAAATGGAGATATTGGTGATCAACACTGCAACATCCACATGAAAGGAGAGTACTCAGCTGTTGAGCAACATGGAAAGCCAGTTATAACTGGCTTTAACATCCAGTCCAATTACTTGACTACATGTACATTTTATGAAAATTAAGTTGCATAAACTAGCTTCTCAACATCAACTTGCCGCCAATGTCTTACTTCAAGGGAAGTGTGATTTTAGAAAAGAGGTAGTTTATAGATAGGTTCATGAATATCCTAAATAATATCCCATGGAAGCGTGTAGAAGAGCCCACCTCAATCTGGTGCCTTGCAGTTTTGTTGTACTTTAATTCCCATGATTCAGCAGCATTTTTCTATAGGAAATAAAGTTCATCACATCTGGAAAATTCCAGATTGGGGAAAAGGATGTTTTAAAAGTCGGGGAGAGGAAATATTTATAGTAAATATTTCTATTCTGCAAGAGAGGAGTCTCTGTCTCTGTCTGTTTTGGATACTTTTAATCCCTAATATGTGGCACAACTTGATTTGAGGAGTAAAGAGTACTTGTACGGCTTTGCCTCCATATACATTGCTTCCTTTCACTTAAATTTGTACAGGACTTGCATTCATTCAAAAATGTCCTGAAACGTGGAAACAAATTGGATGTCTGAAAAATATTCTTTCACTATCTGTACTTTTCTTATGTAACCAATAATAGTTGTGTCACAACTATTCACTCACCTTTCTTTCTACAGATTCTCTTGCTAAGATTAGTTAAACTAACGAAGGCTCTCAAGGATGGAATGACACCTTTACAAAAATTTTGCTTTATGAGTCCAGAAGCTTTTCTTCAACCCTCAGCCAACTGCAGTCCAAAACTTCAAGAGATCATTGCATTACGGAAAGCTATTTAAAACAAAAAGATTTCTTCCTGAATGAGTTTGAAAATCATTGCATTCAGAGATGCCTTCGGAACAATTTGTATCTCTTGTCAAATTGTGTGATGTCATCTCTACCCAATCATAACCTGTTTTGTATGAGCAGAAGGTTGACTCTCCAGGGAAGTATCCAGTGAATGACAGTAGCATCCCATGCAGTGGTTGCTAGGAAACCAAGCCAGCTTTCTTTCAGCAAGACCTAATTTTAAAGATTTAACTCTAGAAGAACCAGGCTTCATTTCACCCAGAGTAAGATAGATAGATAGATAGATAGATAGATAGATAGAGAGATAGATAGATAGATAGATAGATAGATAGATAGATAGATA
>JANHGC010001973.1:112895-127514 GCA_027560395.1 Boaedon fuliginosus
TAAGCCGCTCAGAGTTCTTCGGGAATTGGGCGGCATAAAAATGTAATAAATAAATAAATAAATGTGGTAAATCCTTAAAAAAAAGCCAGGTAGAATATAAGTTCAATATATCTAGACTGGAATTTCTACACATTTACTTTAGGTGCATGCCTTCAGCCCCCACTTTGGTTATTACCAGTTTCAATTTTTTAATTAAATAGGATGCTGATGTTGCAAAATGTCAACCCCTAACATGTTTCACAGAAAGTTCAAGGCCTATGTAGTTTAAACATAAAAAATGGGGATAGGTAACCCAGTGCTGTTTTGTTGTGTCCATACACAACAAAGGAGACAATGGCCGTCTCACCTATTGACCTTCTGGGATTTGGGTGTTTTGTGACTGGCCACCAGGATCCTTTTTGAATTGATTATCATATGATTATTTATTTCACTTATGTTAAACTGTAGTTTAATTTTGTATCCAAAGCAGACCAGTATATCATGTCTCTTGTTTTTCATGTCTAGATTGCATCATTCTTCTGCAATAATTTAGATAGTTTCACTCTATCACTGAGTTATGGACCTAAAGGAGGAATGACATTTATCAACCCCCTCTCAGCTGAGTGCATGCTTCAGTATAAGAAGAAAGCAGCTGCCTACATGAAACTTCTGAAGAAGGTTTGTGCTTGTTCACATACAATAGATACACCAGCAGCAGCTTGGATTCCTTGGGTGGGCTCAAAAAGTCCTTTCATGTGGGACTGAAATATTTTCCTCTTATGAAGAGGTTCTTTGTTAAAGATAGAACCATTTTTGTTCCTCAGTAGTGTATTAGTTAGTTTGAAGCCGCTTCAGAGATTGCAGAGCTGAAAACTGATGGATGAGTGTGCGAATTGTAATAGGTTTCCTGCTGTTAGTCTGTGAGGGAAACTGAAAGGAATTCCAAGAAGTAGGAAACCTAGGGATAGAGATTATGGCTGTTTGGGGGAAAATATATTGGGGATCTCGATATGGGCCAAGAGGGGGATTTGAGACAAATTATTTGAGGACTTAAATTAAGTAGAACCGTGGAGAGTTAATGAGGTACTTGGCATAAGCCTTGCATTTTAATTGTCAGCGGAAGGAGCAAATTCTTTGTGATGAACTGTCTGTGTTAGCAATAAGGCCCCTGAGTATCTCTTCTTATATCTGATGTTTATGTCCATTGTTTAATTGCCGTAGTCAACAATCTTAAGAATATTTTTGTCATTTACCCTGACACAATTTCTCTAAACCTTATGCCAAACCTCAGGAAGGAGCAGAAAGCAACAAAGCATTGTGCTATGTCCTGAATATTTTTATGGCTTACCACTACAGGGATATATAACTCTTCAAAATTTTTGAAGCTTAGTGTAATATTGTGGCAAAATCTCTTCCCCGCCCTCTTAGGTAGTATGCAGAGTTAGTGCTAACCACACATTTGCAATCTACTAATTTCTGCTTAGCTATGTGGAGCCCTTCTTAACATCTATACACAACTTAGTATAAATGGTTGCAAAATAATGAGAAAATTCTCAGAAAGCTTTTTCCTGTTTCCAGATAGCCAGAATTATAGCTGTGTTAATTTATATTAGTCCCATGAATCGATTTCCCCTGCACAGTGTTAATTTGTTTACTTTCCTTCCACATATTATACCTGTTTATATCCCTTGATCTTTTATAATTGTAGAGTGTACAAAAAGCTGAAAAGATAATTTATTTTCCAAGTGGTGACAGATGAGCACCTATACAAAAAGTGTAACTTCAGGATTATGCTTAAATTTATAATTGGTAAATTCATGTCTATTATTAAAATATAATGTGCTGGATACTGAAACAAATGTTTAATTTTTTATTTAAAATATTTTTTTTAAAAAATATGTCTTTGTTCATAGCTCACTACTTCAGCTGAAAAGATTCTCAGCTGCTTAAACAGGACCATTTAAAACATTAAGATTGTCCTACCCCATGGGTTTAACAATATGAAGATCATAATAAAAAGGAAAAACGAAACAGAAATAACGTATCACAGTAGAGATAGATGGGAAGAACATTTTTCACACATGCAAAAAATATAAGCATCGGGAAGGATTCAGACCTCTAATCATGTATCTCCTCAGCCTGTTACTTTGAATTAGTTGTAGTACATTCATGGAGAAGATAAAATGGGTTGATTAAAAATATTTCTACTTGATTTCACATGTGTTTTTGTCTTGTGAAGTGCTATAAGGGACATGAAGGCTCACTTGCTATAAACACTAATGAATGTTGTTTTCATATTTTGCTTTTAGCTAGATGGAGAAAACTAGCAAGAGTAATACTCTCATTTGCATTTGTCAGTAGCAAGGAGCTGAAAAAAAATCCATTTCTCATCTGTGACTTTTATCACTTTGGCCAGCTGTCATTTCATTTTTCACCATACAGCCATAATCTTGCTCCCTGTTCCCAACATTTCCTGCAGTCTTTGCTGTTTGTATACCACACGCAGTTTAATACCATTTTTTTTCAGCATAAAATTTGTCCAGAATAACACTCACACTTTATTTATTTATTTATTATTTATTTATTATATTTGTATCCCGCCTCTCTTCACCCAAAAGGGGAACTTTAATTCATTGTGTTGAGGTGCAATTTATATAGAGGAGAAGCAAGGTCTTCCTTTGCCATTTTTGCCAAGTCCCATTCTGGAAGCTAAGAATAATGGCGCAGACCTCTGCCCTAGAGGACAGAAAAGCACCTGGAATTCTTTTTTGTTAACATTGGTAGGGATGATAAAAAAACACAAGATATTCCTGCTTAGCCTGGCTCACTGAAATATGTATTTTTTTTTTGTTCCAGCCTTGTCCTGATTCAGTGCCTTATGAAGAGGCTTTGGCTAATCGTAGGATTCTTCTGAGTTCCACAGAGAGCAGAGAAGGCCTCACACAGCAGGTACTCATGATCTGATATGCAGCCCCTTCAAAATACAGTATATGCACTATATTTGGGAGTTGCATTGGGGAGACATCTTCATTTATCACATGTGCTTTTAGATATCTAAATGCAGACATCCATAAATAAAGGGAGAATGAAACTTGGTTTTTGAACTTTGTTCAAGTTATACCTTATCCAAATACAGAATCGCAAACAGGTTCTTTTATAACCTTTTCCTCCCAAAACTAATTTTCTTTGCAAAAACCCAGTAACATTGTTTTATAATACTTAGACCTACACTTTGCTTATCTGCTGTTGCACATTACCTTATATCTGTATAAAATGTAAGAGAGAGAGAGTTCAAAACAGGCTTTAAAAACCTACCAGTAGCTATGCCATTTGAAATTGATATAAACTATCAGAATCACCCAAACCACAAGATGGGCAGCAAATAAATTGGATGGATGGATGGACAGACGGATGGATGGATGAATAAAAGGATAGATTAGGTAGATAGATATATGTTAGATGTGAATATAGATTGATTCTCCTTCTGTGCCATCCTATGCCCAATGCTCAGCAAATGGAAATACGGTACTTCAGTGGAAAAAAAATCCAGATTTTACTATTTGAATTTGATTTATCTAATACCTTCTTTGGGCATTTGGGTAACTGAAATCAGGCTGTAGTATGAATGGGTTCATAGTTCATAGGACTATTATGTATATGATGTACAGCTCGCCTGTTAAATTTATTTCAGAGTAAAAAGTTCACTTGTAAACAGCAGTTAAAAGAATTAACATAATTTATGAAATCCTGCTCTAGTTTTCAAGTATACAGTAATTCAGTTTGCAGTAATCAGAAGGATTGACTTAAGAATGAAATTAGTAAACAGATGGGAATATATATCCAAAATGTACTTCTTGTTGAGGCTTTTGGAGAATAACTTCACGCTCTCTTTTTCCCAGCTGCAAAACATTATCTAGAGCGAACAATCCATTAACCAAAACTTGTTATAGAAGGGTTTTTAAAACAAATAATGTCTTTTTGTTTGTGATTTATAAAATGTTATCTAATCAGCTATTACAAGCATCTGTTTCTTCTGCAGTTGAATATCTGTGGCTTGTGCACACAGCTGTGCAACATGTTACTATCATATGCTTACATTTTAAAATTAAGGAAACATTACAGCTTCATAAAAATCTGGCTGTCTTGTCAATGACTGCCTGTGATTTATCTAAAATGTTTTCTATACTCTTCCCTTTAAGGAGGGAATAGAAAAGCACACACTACTGGAATCAAAGCCTTGTTCTTTATTCTTGAGGTTAAGATTGCTAGCTACTTCTCGGTGCAAACTGCTTGGACATGCGCAGACCGCATATTGAAGCTATATGTTCCTCCAGCCTCCTTTTGCAGTTCACAGTTCCATGTGAATTATTTTTCAAACAGTCCACTGCAGCTTTTTCTTTTTTTCACTGTAGCATGTAAATAGGCATCAGTTTGCTTCATGGTGATAATTTTCCTTATTCCCAGGTCCAGCAGAGTTTGGAAAAAATTGCAAAATTGGAACAAGAAAAAGAGCATTGGATGCTGGAGGCCCAGCTAGCTAAAATTAAGTTAGAGAAAGAGAATAAAAAAGTATCTGAAAAGGCCAAAACTTCTGTAGGCAACCAGCTGAACGAAGCAACCATAGAAAATTCCTTTGTGTTAAATGCAGTGGAACAAGAGAAGGATGATGGTGCAGAACAAGCACTGAGAGAGCCAGTTCAAAGTACAAGTTTGGTAAGTGTATTACATGCCACTGAGGGGGTGAAATATTGTATTTTTTTCATGGATGCTTATCATGAAACAATGGATTTATTAATTAGTACTTTGGGGAAATTAGCACAATAGTTGCATTTGGATGCCACAAGGACATTTTAAAAAGGATCAGACAAAAGTCTAGGGGGAAGAATTGGATTGGTATTGGAAAATGTTTGGCAACTGAAATGGAATAGTTTGGGTACACAATCTGAAGAATGTTAAAAGCCAGAAGAGAAGGAAGAGCACCCAGGGACAATAGCTAACAAATGTAAATATCCCATTGGGCAATATGGCAGTGTGCCAGTATTTTTCTGATAGAAGTGCAATGTTCTATCATCAGTTCAGATTTTGTTTCTGCCAATCCATCTTCATCTTTAGCAAATTTTATGCAGTTTAACATTCCTATGATAAATAACGGGAGATTGTTTAATTTTATATACAGGTTTAGACACTTGGTAACCTGATGCATTGTGTCAATTAGTGCTTCAGAGTTTCTTTTTTTGGAATTTGTTAGGTGATAATACATTTGCAATTCTGTTTTAATGTTTTTAATGCACAGTATTAAGGAAAATTATTCAATGTACCTCATGTTGTAATGTTTCATAGCCTCATTGAGCCCCATTGATTCTAGTGGAACGGAATTCAGCATATTATATATTCAATATGTCCTCTGAAGTTGATGGAAACTAAGCACAGTTACGCTTTTAAAATTTAAACGTATTCTAGTTAAGATTCTACTGAAGTGAGAAAGAGTAAATTCTACTGTATATAAATGATTTTAGAAGAATAAATTACTACTTTGAATTAACCTTGTCCTGATTTCTTTTAAAGATTGGAATGCTAACAGTGACCACTGCAAATGAAGAGGTACAGTATTAATATTATATAATGTTATATTTAGTATATCAAATAATGCAAATTATTTGGGCCATTATAATTATGAAAACAGTTCAATGTAGTTGAATGGCAGTTAGTTTTGCTGCTCTAGTTTTACTAATACTATTTCTGAAACCATTTCTGGTAGCTTCTATTGTTATCTAACTTTAAAGATATGAGAAAGTAAATTCCATTTTTTAACTACTGTATGTGCAGTGTGAAATAATGCTTTGTTTTTCTTTCACCAGTCAGCTAATTTGAGGTTCTACTTTCTGTATATCATTTTATAAATCTCAGTGAGTGCTCTTCTCACTCAACCTTGCCTTTTTTAGCTGAGAAAAACTTTCCTCATAAAATGAGCTGTTGCCATCGCTTCATAATTTTGTTTGCACTTTTTAACTCCACAACTTATTTGTTTGAATTATGGCTTTCACAGGCACCCAATGCAGTGGAAGACATGTTTGATTTGTGATGTTTTTCATACTTGAATAAACATTTACATTTCCCCCCACATACTTGCTTGGAAGATTCCAGAAGCTGATACCAGGGAAGATTTAATAAAGAACCACTATATGGCAAGAATAATAGAGCTTACATCTCAGCTACAGTTTGCTGATAGCAAGTCTGTACATTTTCACGCGGAGGTAAATGAGCATTAATTAGCTTATTCTGAAAATGAGACTGTAGTGTTACAATAAATGTTCTCTTTCTTATAGAGGCCTTTTCATTGCCTAATTCCTTGCCATTTATTTCTGGTAAGCTGGGGAATAAGATGTGATTGTTTCAGTTACTTATGCTATAATTTGCTTTAGCTATAAAGAAATATTAGGACAAGAAGGACAAGTAAAAGATTACCTAGAAAAGATGGATTTTCAGGACATAAAAAAGGGAAGTTGCTACATGGGCATCACATGTATCAACTATAAACAGCAGCAAAAGCAAGGAAAAGAAAATGTTTTAGATATTTGAAAGAATGGAGCTGTAGAGTCAATTGAAAAATGTATTGGGCTATAAATAGTTGAGAAGGAAGACCATGAAGCTCTTGGTCTTGGTGAAGTCACTGTGGGGTCCTTGGTGTTCTCTGACCTTGGTGGTTTTCTTCAGGATGTTTCGTTACCAAACTAGCTAACGTCATCAGTGCTAGATGGGAGTGGGATTATACCAGAGGCTTGCCCTGTCAGCATTGGTGGGAATATTCTTTCTTTGTGGTTCCTTGATTAGCGGTTGTTGCTGATAGTTCCTTGATTGGGGTATTGTTTACTTGATTTTGGTCTAGTGTTAATCTTGGTGTTAATATGAGCAATGTGGTGGCCAAGTGGTGAAGACAGTCGCCTCTCACTCGGAGGGCTGAGAATTCAATCCTAGATAGCAGCAGATGTTTCTCTCCTAGGGCAGAAAAATAATAAATATCTGCTGCAAACTCTGCGTAGGCATCAGGATGGACATCTGGCCAATCAATACTTAGCTTCATCCAGTTGCCCTATTTCTACCCCAAATAGGGACTATAGAATCATAAAAAGGGGAGTTAATCTCAGGCTTATCTGAGTATTGATTGCTGGTGGGGACGTGTTTTGACCTTTTGATTTCCTTTTGGGCTTTTTGGTTGTGTCTTTTAAATGGTATGTAGATGTTGTTTATCCCTATGTGCCTGGGCTCTAGGAATTCTCTGGCATTTTTGGACTTGGCTTAATCTAGGAAGCTCAGAGTTTCCCAGTTGAAACTCTGATTGAGTCTGTCCATGTGCTGTGAAATTAAGGAGTTTTCATCATGTCTTCTGACTGCTAGTTGGTCTTTATGGATGCACTCTGCTAGTCTTCTGCCTATATAGTGGCAGAAGACTAGCAGAGTGCATCCATAAACTATATGTTGTAGATGATTTGAAGTCAGGAAGCTTATGCAATTAGGAATAGTTAGGTAATAACCAGTAACAGGGATAAAGGAAAGGTTTTGCATTGTCAAAGTGATGAGACAGATGAGTAATTATCATTGAAGTGCTATATCCATGTGAATGTGATGAAGCTAAAACAAGTAGAACAAGTACAAGATGGAGAGAAAATAGCAGGTGAGAAATCAACCAGGCCTGGTTAAGACATGGTCCAGAGGATGGAACTGAGGCTCCAGGTTTTTAGTTTCTGTTTTATTGCTTTGTACTTTTAATATTGTGGTGAGTTGCCCAGAGCTGTGTTCTAACATGGGTGGACATACACATCGAACAAACAAACAAACAAACAAACACAAACAAACAAACAAACAAACAAGATAAAAATGGACAGTGAGGAAAGGTTGAATGTTATAATGATGTAAAGGAAGAAATGATGTGATATATTGTTTTTGAAAATAGGTGAAAGGCTGTGTCTGAATGCTAAACAGAAAGGGCTGGTGAGGGTAATACTGAACATACAGGTGATAGAAACTGGCAAGATCAAATAATTATTCCGCCTCGAGTTCCCTTGACCGAGGAAATGAGGCGGGGTATAAATCAAATAAATAAATATTTGAAGTGATTTGATTAAGATAAGAGTGGTGGTTGATATCTAAAGATAGAAAACAGAAAAGTGTATAAATGGGTTCACTTTTGGCTTCAGAGGCAAATTCTTCAGCAGAATGGAAAGCAGGGTATCAAAACACTTGTCATTTTTAGGGTTGAGTGGGATGAACTGGTATTGTTTACACAGACTGATGGTAGAGGAAAAGAGGAAAGAACAAGCTTATCATGAATGAAGTTGCACAACTCCTTCTGTTCCAGTGCAGTGTTCAGCTGTATGAGGAAATGACTGAAAAACAACCCAAAATTAGGGCAGGAAGCCAAGAGTTCATTGCGAAAAAGCAGCAAATGTGTCAAGAGCTGATAATATGAGGAAAAATGAGAAAATGAGGAAAGTGCAGGAAAAAAAGCTTTTTTTGAAGAAAATCAGTTGTTTGATAGGCTGAGGTTACATAAGGAAAAGGATGTACAACGTAAGGTGATAGAAAGAACTGCAGAGTTTTGCTAAAAAGAAGATTAAGAAACAAGTAGTCCCCAATTTACAACTATTTGTTTAGTGACTGTTTGAAGTTACAATGACAATGAAAAAAGTGATTTATGACCATTTAACTTATGACTGTTGTGGCATCCCCATGGTCATGTTACAAATATTTGGGTGCTTAGCAACTGATTCATGTTTATGATGGTTACAGTGTCCCAGGGTCATGTGATCCCCTTTCGCAACCTTCTGACCAGCAAAGTTAATGCAAAAACCAGATTCACTTAACAATCATGTTACTAACTTAACAACTGCAGGGATTCACTTAACCACTGTGGCAAGAAAGTTCATAAAATGGGGCAAAATTCACTTAACAGATGTCTTGCTTATCAACAGAAAGGTTGATAAGTGGTCATAAGTCAAGGACTACCAGCATAGATCAAAACTTTTTGTTATTGAATTATAACAAAAATATGAAGAGACAAAAGGGAACCTAAAGTATCGACCTGACTTGGGGCAGAAGAGTATTGGGCTGTGTCCAAAGCTAGAAATTGAGGAAGGAGGTTAAGGAAAAGTGACAGAATGCAGTAGGATCAGATGGACTATCAACATGAACATAACATAACTGAAAAACCAGAGGAAGAATAGGAGGCATTATTAGGAGATCAAGTAGTAATCATTTCTGGGGGATATGTATATGCTATAGCTACAGTTGTTGGAAACTTAACTTACTGTAGTGTTTTTTTGTTTTTGTTTTGATAGTGCCGAGCACTTGTAAAACGGCTTACTCTAGCAGAGAATGCAAAAGAATCATCATTGGAAAAAATGAAATTAACAAGACTTAACATTAGCAAGTTACAGGCAAGTTTTTTTTTAACTTTCGGTAATGGTGTAATCCATTTGTTAAAAAATTGTTTTGCAGTTTTAATTTTGATTTTTAGCATTGTCCAATTGGTGAAAGTTTAATTATTCTATCAGAATTTATTATAGCTGTTCAATGGACAATCCAGTTCTGTTGGTTGTATTTCTTTTAATCTGCCTGGTCACAATAAATTTCTCATCACTAGGGTGGGGCTGGGGGTTTGCAGGGTACATTGATGATGTTAAAGTCTCTTTTCCAAGCCTGTTGTGTTATGTGTTCTTCAGTTAAAAAAGTTTCTTTGAGTTCCAGTTGTAAAGTGGTTGGTCTTCAATACCATTTGCACTTACTAGTAGTAAGTGTAATTCCAGTGTAATTCTTTAAAACAGGAATCAACATCTTAAAGGAGATGCAAAATCACAATAAGCAATAGAATATGAAACTCTTTCTCGCTCTCTCCATGTGTCCTGTTTTATGGGCTACTTATTGATTGCAGCAATATGTCATTGTTTTGTAATGTTGGACAGAACCTAAAGCTGTTCTTCTCTGGATTTTTAGGATGAATTGACAACAACCAAGAGAAGCTATGAAGATCAGTTAAGCATGATGAGTGACCACCTTTGCAGTATGAATGAAACCTTAACCAAACAACGGGAAGAGATAGATACATTAAAACTGGCTAACAAAGTAAGTAATCTCAATGCCACAAGTGATGTTTGGTTTCTTGTGCAATTTGTTGGAGTGTTGTATTGTTCTGCGCATTTCTGGGTGTTTAACTATATGATCTATGGAAATGCCTTAGGCCTCACAAGGAATACATAGACACTATAGATTCTGGTCTGTGAATTATGCAAAATAAGCTTGAGAGTTTTGATTTGGCAATGAAGATTGCCTGTGGTTTAATGTTTAATTATCTCCACAGTTCTGCCTAGCAGATAGAAGATACATTAAAATTTCATTCAGAAGGAATATATTCTACGTTAAGTGTTTAGATGTGATCAGGAAAGAAAGAGCATTTTTGGAATAAAGGGTAACAGGAAGAATAACACAAAACAAGCCACTAAATTAAGATGAGATGAAGAACAGCTTAAAGGTACATGTTTTGAGAAGATGAATAAGTGAAGAAATTGACTTATACCTAGGAAAGCAAGTGCAAAGCACTGAAATAAGAGAAATAAAGAAAGGGACTAATTTGAATGAGTGGACAAAGACTTTATTGAGCGTTGAAATTGTGAGTCATAGCACAGTTTAGATGATTTTAGACTCACTCCTTGACCTCTCCATTTAGAAGGAATTCTGATAACAAGTCACTATCTTAAACCTTGAACTGTTAACAATTGATGCAGTTTTTCTGGGATGAAATGAATCAGTTGTCTGCTCAGGCATGGCAATATTGTGAGTTAATTTAATGAGACCTGAATGAGAAAATATGCATGCAGTTCTGTTATGGGAAGGCTAATTATAACCCTTCAGGTCTGAATAAAATTTCTGCCTTCTAATTTTAAAATTACTGGTTATTTACTACTTTTATTTAAAGGCCTTCATAACAGATTGCTTCCTGACGATTTACATAGCATTATACCAGTTGGAATCTTACATCAAGATTCATATGAATTCGAACTAAGTATGACATGAAGTCAAATCAGCAACCATACATTGATTTGTTAGAAATCAGTACTGTGAAATTCTTGAAGAAATTAATTTAGCTCCCAAACCGTAATTTTATTTCTCACTAATAAAATACTTCCCTTTCTTCCAGATAGCCAGAGTGCCTTGTGAACAAAGTTTCATTTCTGAAATGTGTTAAATAATAACCTTTATATTTATTTATATCTTTGTTTATAATAAGCTTTTGTACTAAACAATTTTGAAATAAATTGCAATCATTTATTAAAGTGACTTTTTAAAAAAAAAATCATTTTAATATAGCTGGACGATGCACTAGCATATTTGTAGTATGAATCCAATCTAGCTGGCATATCAGTTGTCTTCTCAGCAGTCTTCTTCATGTATGGAATCTGGTACTTCCTTACTGCATTCCCAAGTTCCAAAATTGGACTTGTAACTAAAATTTAAAACTTGTGGCTTTTGTAAATGGTGAATTTTTCCCTTAATGCCAGTTTCTTGGTAAAATTGATTCAAACAAAATTTAAAAACTTTAAAAGAAGCCATGCATAACTGTTGCCATCTAAAAATTGAGCTGGAAGTGCAGAATCCAGTGCAGTTATACAGCAGCATTCTGTCATTTTTTTAAATTAACATGTGTGTTTTTTCCTTGATCTAGGGAAATTCCAAGAAGAACAAAAGTCGATAGTATTGGTTGGCTAGCTGTTTTTACAATTATGCTGCTGCAGAGAAAACACCAATACTGGTACTGGATTTCAGTTGGTCAAATCACCTGTTGTCTGGATATGGGTGTAATTCAGTTTAGACTTTGATGTTGTGCATAAAATTGAAACCACGCTGGCTGTCTTAGCCAGCAAAATCTAAACTGAACTTAGTATGGTGAGAAACATGGGCAGGAAAATGAATATTGTATGGATAGCATGCGTAGAACTCAACCATAATTTTTTATCATACACGTTGGATAAGTTTTAATTTCCATCTCCAAACTTCTTCAGTTGTGTATGTTTTGATGCATACTAGATGAACAGATTGGGCATCAATGCAGTAGTTGTCTTTTCCTTCACTCCGGCTCATCCATCCTTGTTTACAAAAAACAACCAACAAAACCAGATACATCAACTGTACAATTGTTGTAGTATGTTTTCTAATGACTTTAGATTTTCTAAGAGAGGCAGCCTCAAAATGCTTATACTGAAACATTCAATACAATGTAACTAAAACAAATTCCTATTACTTGTAATGAATAACTGAAAATGTAGAATAGTTGTCCTTTGAAATGAAGGAGGGAAAGAAGGCCAGAGAAGGAGTTAATGTAAAATTTTGATGGACCTTTCTCTTATTTTTGTTTGTCTTACTTATTTTTCACACAAAAGTGATGACTAAGAAATCACCCTCATCAACTAGAATAAGATGCAGAGAGGAAAAACACTGAAAAGGTCAACGGATAAAGGCTGGTATATAAGATGAGATGTAATAAGTTACTGAATTAGTAAAGCTATGTACAGATTGGCTCTTAAGATTCACACTACTTCTTTCATAGATATATTTGTTTTCATATTCTAGCAGACTTCTAAAAGTCTTATCTGGCCCTATTAAAGGCTGAATCAATCCTTAGTTGATTGATGGAAATCCATAGAATTTGAAATTGCCATCTAAATATACTGATATTTCCATTCACTTCTTTTTTTGCAAGGGTTTCCTCAAACCATGAATTCACAGAAACGTTCACTACTGTATTAATTCTACTAAGATAAGAGATAGCTGTTCTACCATCAGGTTACCCACTGTATTAACTATGTCAATGTGCTTTATGAATGTAGAATACACACACTGCCAGTTAAATATTCCCTTTTGAAGTTTTTTGAAGGGTGGTAGTGGTCCACAATTTCACAATATATGTAATATTGAACAACACTGTCTTGAGTAAGTTTATATCTCATGTTTTATGTTTTTTAAGAATATATCTGTACTACAGTGGAACAAATATTAAAAATCTTGACTAATGGAAACACAGGAGGATTTTATGCATTGAAGAAAATTATGTTTTTTTTCTCAAAAACAAATGTTAAACTGGTACTTGTAAAAGGGGAATTACCCTTGAATTGCCCCCAAACTATCTAGAAAATTCATAAGATTTATTTAGACTGAAATGCAAACTAAGAGAGAACAGATCTTAAAGTGACTGGTTGATTTGACCTTGGCTATTTTCATATTACGTTGCTGATTCCTGAAATCCTTTTGTTATCTCATTCTCAGCCTTTAAGATAATAAGGCAGCTGTTAAAAGGGGCTGGGTAAAAAGAAAACATCTGGTAGAGGAAGATTAATGAAAAGCTCATGTATAGAGAGAAAACAGCATGCAATTTTACATATACAGTATGCTGATTTACATTTCTAGGGTTTTTGTATACAATGAACCACATATGCTGTGGTTTTGAAGGGCAAAAGGACACATTGCAGCAATTTCTGAATTGGCCCTTTCTCTGTTTTTACCTATCCTTATACATTCATCCTACATTAAGCCATACATTCAGTGGTGGGATTCAACCGGTCCGCCCCAGTACAGGCATACCGGTAGCGAAAATTTTGGCTGGCCCCGCCCCCTTCCTGCCCTGCCACTCCTTATTGCCCTCACACCCCGTTGGCGGGTGCCGGAGGCCTACACCGGCCTCCCACATGGGCAGCACAGCCTCCCTGGGCTTTCCCCATCTGATCGCTAGGTGTCGAAGGCCTGCGCCTGCCTTCCACCCTGGCAGTGCGGTCTCCCCCAATCTGATTGCTGCCCATCGCCCGCTTGGCCTGGAAATTGGTGAACAAACGTGCCTCCTGCTGGTCTTGGCCACTCAGCAGCAGGTAAGCGCATCCAGGCCAGGGGGCGCCCCCTCGGGGAAGCGGGGTGGGAAGGGTGGTCAGCCGCAGGCTCACCCTGCAGGCTCCAAGGGTCTGTGGCCACCTCCCACCCAATTGGGGGACCGACCACCTGAAGCTCCTGAAGCTCCGACTTTCCTCCACCCTGCGATGCAGACATGGATGCTTTCGTGTCCAGGCTAGAGAGAGCTCATCGCCATCCATTGCTTTGCCAGAGAAACGCCTCGCCACTCTGCGTGGATCCCGCTAGCCACCCATGGAGCACTTTCCATTTAAATTTAGCGCACTACACAAATGGGGGAGCCTTTTGAGTAGCGAGGCATTTCTCTGACAAAGCAAGAAGAAATGGATGGCGATGAGCTCTCTCTAACCTGCAAGTGAAAGCATCCATGTCTGCATCGCGGGGTGGAGAAAGCCAAGCCGCTTGGAAACAGCTGAGCGGAGCCTTTGCAAGGCCGCTGGGCCGCTTCTTTGTGGCGCGTGTTCTGTTCCCGCCACGAGGGGAGGGGAAAGAGGCGAGATGGCGCTGCCTGGCCAGGTCCTGGAAACGTGTGTGGCAAGAGCGAGGCAGCAGCAGAAAGCCGGGTGGGGTCCTTGCGTTCGTTTTTTTCGCGCCCACTTCCTGGGTGAGTGTGTGCCAGAGCCTCTCTGTGGCTCCCTCCTTGCTAGTTGGGGGGCTACCTCTCCGTTTCTCCCGCTGCCCTCCCCATCCAGG
>JANHGC010001973.1:143671-162585 GCA_027560395.1 Boaedon fuliginosus
AGCCATGCCCACCCCAATCACGTGGCCACCAAGCCACGCCCACCCAGTCACATGGCCACCAAGCCATGACCACCAAGCCATGCCCTGAAAATTTCCCTTATTTTCAAATCCAAAACTTGACAGGTATGATCGGGACATGAAAGGGCCTCTGAACTGGACATCTCCCAGGCAACAATACTGTCACTGGCTAATTCTTTCAACACTAGTGCAATGCAATGCTTGTTATGAGAGAATTTGTTCTGGTCTTTTTGTTTCTTAGGTTTTTTTATTGTCATTTTTGAATGGTGTGTATTATTTCTATGTACCTATTGATGTCATCACATTTTGTCCCTAAATCCAGAACAGGTGGCACAGTACTACATAGAACCATGGTAGCACACACCCTACCAAACACACCACAACTCCCAGAACCATGGACCCCATCAACTGTTACCCCATACCTACTTCCAGTTCCATGGACAAACAAAGCAATAAATCAGAAGAACATCCATGAGATTATATTACTCTCAGGACTCATAATGCAGACCATAACACATCAGCTGGAAATTGTAGCATTCCCACACATGTAACCAAAAGTATGGTTCTGATATGTAGACAACAGCTTTATCCTAATAAAAAAGGAACGATTAGAAAAAATACATGAAACAACATCTTCAAAGAAATAAAATTCAGAAGACAAGATCAGGAAAGAAGACAACATAGACATTGTCCTTCCTGGATATCTTCTTTAACAGGAAACAATGGCAAATTAAAAATGAAAGTCTATCAAAAAACCACAGCCTATACTAAATGTACCAACTACAGCACAACCAACACTAATTATGAAAAGGCGAACATATACCATACATTAAAAAAACTTGAAAACAACAAATGGGCTGTTGCAACCATACAGCATCAGTGTAGCACACAAATCAACTAAAACCCTCCAAAAATCTTAGGTAAACTAAAAGACCTAGTAGCCCAAGAATTAAAACAGCAGTCATCTGTAACATACAGTGTAAGGACTGTTAACAACTACTATGCAGGACAGAAAGGCAAAAGACTAGCAGAATGCATCCATGAACATTTAACTAGCAATTGGAAGATACAATGAAAACTCCTTAATCTTACAATACTTGGACAGACTCAACCATAGTTTTGACTGGGGAACCATCTTAGGCCAAGCTAAATCCAAAAACACTATGGAAAGCTGGAAGCTTGGCATTCAAACAAATCAGCCATCAATAAGACACATTGAAATAAACCACTTGTGCACACTTTTCAAAAGAGACCATAAAAAAAAGCTAAAGAAACAAAATGACCACCAGCAGCCAGCTCCCTGGTAAGCAGGGATTAATACCAAGAAAACAAGCAGAAAATAATCAAGGAACTACTAAGGAGAAACTTCCCCCCTCCATCAAACTGGCAGGGTAAATTGTATATAAACAGAATAAATTCCATACTTGCACTGGCACTGATGATTTACCTAGTTGGGTAATGAAACATCTCCAATCAAATAATCAAGCTCAGAAAGCACCAAGGACTCCAGTCATTTATCTATGCAATTTTGAAACTGAGAAACATAGTAAAACTTCAAAGAAGTGAATTGATTGCTTAGCAGGTCTTCGTTGTGAAAGGTTTATAGATAAAGCTAACTTTTCTTAACAGTTCTTTGCACTGAAAAATATTTTTGGACCACAAGGTACATTACAATGTTGTAGATGTTGGTATTCACAGTTACCACTAGTTGCCTGTTCACAAAAGGGCAGTCCTAATAATTATAACTTGTCACAAATACTCAAAGAGAGCTGATGAGGCTTTCCCCCTGCCTATTTTGCTAGATACTTCCCATTATCAGTTGATATCTACTGATTCTGCTTTTTTTTTTGTCTGTTTTCTATGTAAAATATTTCACTCCTAATTGTGTTGGAAAGATATAGGGTGCTAATATGAAGGAAGGAAAAGCAAGAAATGCTAAAACTTTGTCTATTAATCAACACTTTGTGGCAATGGGTTTTTCATCTCCACCCCATACAAATTACACAGGGATATTTTAATTCTATGTTTTGCCCAGTTGCCTACCAAAACAACACATAATAGTCATTTTCATAAGATAATTGGCATTGTTGGAGGAATTATGCAACCCAGCTGCCAGTTTTTACACGTAAAAGTTTTCTTGTAGCTTAATCAGTTTTCCAGCCAAAGTAACAAGACTGTAGATTAGTAGTAACTCCTTCTCAATTCAAGAAATAAAAAAATTCTCCAAATTTCATCTCAATTCCCCCAGTGATGTTTCTCTCTTTTATAGATCTCAGTTCCAACAATATTAAAAGAGATGTAGTCCAGACATTCTGAAAACATTCCTGCCATAGAGATTGTTATATGATTTTGGATCCAGAGACTTTGTGTACAAACCTTAAAATTAGCCCATGTAAATTTTGGCTTGATAATAATTATACCAGAAAGAAAAAAGCCTGGTGCAATCTTCAAACGATTACGTATGTGAGGAAATCAGTAAAGAGATGTACAGTCAATGGAAACTTGGAGATCTTATACCTAAAGTTTAGAGTACTTGTCAATCCACAGAATGAAATAATTTATTATAGTTTCACTTTAAGAATTAATTAGGCTTTTTTTAACATTAATTATTTAATTCAGTTTAATTACTGGAGTTTTAGTACATATGTGGCCTAATACGGTATATAGTGTATGTCCCTGAATAATTTTTGTATGAACTCAAATCACATAATCGTCTTGCAGATTCCATTTTGGCTAAGGACTTAAATCTTACATCAGGCAATTGATGGTATAATTAAAATCAGGGTGTCAGCTATAATAATATTGCATAAAGAAGCAAACTTGCTTGCTTGCCTGTTCACCTATTCCTCCTCTCCCCATACATCCATTTAAACATTCTAGAAGAATTTTTTCATCTTTTCTAAGATGGCAATCTGCTAAATCATTTTTTAAAGAAACAAATACATACTAGGAAAACTATTCTTGATATCATTATTGTTACTCTAAAGGTTACTATCTAAAAAGGGGGAATGTTATATTGATTTAAAAATATTTTTGTACTGTCCAAGGTTATAGTACAAACTAGTGAAATACTTAAAACATTGAGACAAACAAACTGAAAACACACGATTCTAAAGGTGACAAGAAATAGCAAATTTATTTGGATTTTAATCAAAACTTTGTTACTAATGCTTGAGATTTTTTTATTAGTATCAAGTTCTCCATATAGAGATAATTACTTATTTTATTAATTTGGGGCCATCTCTGATGCAATTTGATCAAGCTACAATATATAGTAGTTCTCTATAATAGTTACTTACAAATTTTATTACATTTGTTATTTTAATTCTGACTTAGGCTACACCATTAATAGGTATGATATGATAATATCACTGGGCAAACGGACGCTGCCATGTTGTGATGCTAATCCCCCCGTGTCCTTTACAACTTGAGAAACTAGGGACTCTTCTGAGCCTCTTGCCCTGCCTACTAGCCAGTTACAAATGACTCAGAAGAGTCTCTAGTTTCTCAAGTTGTAAACTATTTCAATCAAGGTACCTCAAATGGACTAACTTACGAAATGCCTTCAAACTCCTGGGACTTGTGGAAAATTTTGGCAAATTTTATAAAACATGACATAAAAATTACTGAGATCAACTGATGATCTTTGGCTGTGATATACAGTTTCAACATGAGCTACTTTCAAAGCTACTTTCAAGGCAGATACCATCTGTGGATATCTCGCAGAATTTTAAGCACTTTTCCAATATATTAGAAGCCCTGCCATTGTTGAAGGCACTCAAGCACTGAGGAATCTGGTAAGGAAACTTCTCTGAAACAATGACCCAACAGGTCATCAATTATTTAGTAAATTATACCTATTAGATAGTTTAGACAAGGCATTTTGATCAGTTACAGTGAAAGACCATAATTCCCTACCTGAGCTACCAAAAAAATAGAAAGTGTGAAAGATATGGGCACTACAGATGACATTGGATTTCACTTTGTAGATGAGATCTTGTGATTTTGTTATTTTTATTATTTTGCAATTAAAAAAAAACTTCATTTAACTTCCTGATTGGGATGTTTTCTATACCAGTCAGGCCAGAGGAATGTTGTAACTCACAGTGTATGTCATGGCATATATTGAAATGCTTTTAGCAGGTGCATTTTTTTAAAGCACTTTCATGTAGATAGGTGCTGAACTTATTTAAAAACCATTAGGGTTAAATATTGCGCAGAGGTTCTTGTGCTGTAATTAAAAGACTTCCCTGTTTTCCTAATTGTTTTTCCTGGTTGGAAAAAATCCAATTAAAAAACATTTACTTACTAGGCACTAAGCAATGCATGCTTTAATTCATTTAAGGAAGGTGAGTGGAGAATTTCTGCTTAGAGAAGCAGAAATGTGGGACTCCTGCCAGTAAGCCTTTTTGCTGATTCTCCTTCTGCGGACCCTCCTCTTTAAACAGAATCAATTCTCCAGGTTTCTCTCCCTGCTCCACTCTATCCAACCATCTGTCCATACACTTAAACTCCTGAAACAGTACATGTAAATTTTTGACTCCTTCTTCAAAACACTGCCAAGCCGCCGCGACACCTGGCTTCTTCTCCGTCTTCCCCTCCACCCCATCCGCCATTTTCGCCACATTTATTATTTGCTTATTTTTGAATATATATGTTTAATATCAGTCAATTTTACCTTCGGGTCGTTGCCATTGTTGGTTTTTATTAATCTCAAGTCCACAAGAGCCCTCGGTGTCTTTATATCCTTCCTGTTCAGGGTTCTTTCATGTAAAATTTGCCAACTTTTGATTGTGTTTATTAGTCCGTTTCTTTCCACCAGTCCTCTAATCTTATCAGGATTTCCCCCCTATTTTTGATGCTATGATAGCAGTCCCTTAGAAAAATATCTAGCTTGAGTGACTAGAAAAAAGCTTATGATATATTTAAATACTCCTGTTTTTCTACTGGGAAGCATTGAGCTTCTTAGTATTTGTGTCACTTCCACAACATTGTGCCCTGTCTATCTTAAAATATATCCTTCAATTACAGCTAATAGATGAATGTATGGGGTAGCACAAGAACATTGTTCTTATTCTCCTTTTCCTGGAGGTAAATCAATCCAATAAACCCTCCTCCATTCCTTTCCGAGGTGAACTTTTTAAAATGTCAACTGAAATGTATTTTGAGTTTCACTCTGAGAAAAGAAATCAAGATTATATCCATGTGTAACACCCATTCTTGTCTATGCATGTGTCAGAAGAAGGCTGGAAGGATGACTCAAAGTCCAGAGCTTTAGAACTGGAGAAGCTGCCTCCCTGCCTCCCAGCAAATTCCTGAAATATAGTTTGATGAGATGAATATCAGGAAGTTTACTCTCTTCTGAAACGGCTTGAAAATGGAGGGAGTTGGGATAGGGAAATTAATTCATGCAGAAGGGTACCCTACTACTGAAATAAAAGCAGCATACAAATCAAATAAGTAAATATTCTAACAATCACATGGTAAGATGGAATGTATATTTTAGTCATCTCAATAATAACTTTACAGAGAAACTGCAGAGCAACTAATCAATAATAGTCCGGAGGTTCTATATTCTTGAGGACCTCCCTGCTTTACAATCTCTTTTAAAAAAACACTGTATTTCCTTTAACATTCTCCTAGCTCAGGGGTCAGCAATTATAAACACAAAAGAGCCATTTGGACCCGTTTCCCACAGAAAAGAAAACACTGGGAGCCACAAAACACAAAACACATCTAAAATGAAGATAAACACTGCATATATTGTTTTTTACCTTTATGCTATGGTATGTATAAGAAAATGATAGTATTTATGAAATAAAAAGCCAAACTTAAATTATCCACCTGCAGCAAACCAAAAATGCCATCTGCTTCTGTGTGCCATCATCCTCAATAAATCGCGTGACGGTGGGTGTTGCACATTGGCAGTTATGATGCATATTTTGAGTGACGGAGCCACAGCAGAGGGGTGAAAGAGCCACATGTGGCTCCAGAGCCGCAGGTTTCTGTTTCCTGTCCTAGCCAGTCTGCTTGCATAATATTGTTTTGCCCAGACTTCAGTTCAATCTCCTAGCCAATCATGGATATCCCTGCTTTAAACCAGAATTGGAAAAGACAAGAATCATGTAGAAGTATAGAATTTTGCCCTTGGAATGCTGAATGATTCTGAAATTACAGAAAAATGTACTTCCAGGACAATGATTATATATATATTATATAGAGAGAGAGTCTATTTAGATAATCATTTGTACAGTATACACTGCTTTTGGTGTTGGGCAAGTCATGTTTGAACAAGATGATGGCAGGTGTGCCTTTGTTGAACCTCAAAAAACAAAAGGTAACCCATTGCTTAACGAGATGGTATTTAGGTTGATCCCTTGCATCCTGGATAATTCTTTAAGCAAGGATATATTTGCAGGAGTGCCTGTGCCACACCACAATTCTAATTGGCTCAGTTTTTATTATTACAATTTGGAACCATGATTTTTTTTAGTAAGTTTATACTATGCACCATGTAAAGAACCGTATTCTTGGCATTTATATTATGTAGTAGTTCTGAGTTTCTAAAAGTTGATTTCAGTTACAGGTATAACATTAGCTGTAAAATATAGACTTACTGCTTTTCTATAGTACATCATTGTTAAATCTTAGGATCCAATAACTTTAAAGGCCAAATAGCAACAGCAGATGGAGTGTTTTGTTTTTTTAATTAATTACATTCTCCCCCTACAACTAGGTAGGTTCATAAATTTGGACTAACCAAACCAAAGGCCATTTTTAAATCTTTAGGATAGAACTGAAATCCAAATTTTACAATAACTGATAATTTCCTCAAATATAAGCCACAAAAAGAATCCAATGTTTATTTTGAACCATATTTTGTAAAGTCTTGTGGCTATTTTTTATTATTATTTTTGCATCTATTTTAGTGTTTTCAGGTTTTCAGGTTTTAAAAATGCACCAAATCTGCGTTCAGGATCGTGTACACAGGTAAATTCTGGATTTGCATGAGATAGAAGTCAGAGAGGGAATTGTTGGCAAATTAAGTTTGCTGCAATGTCAAGATGTGTAACACTAGACTAGCTCTGGAAGTTTCTGCAGTTTACATTATAATACGTAAAATCTCAGATTTCTTCATTGTTTTCTACAGAAAGCTTTCATTTCCTCCTCAAGAGAGAAAACAAGATTACCCAATTAAAAGGTGAAGGTTTCTCCTTACTTTTTTCTTTTTATGGCTGATTGGAAAAATCTTCTATAGTTGGTTTATGTGATCATATTGCCCTTTTGTTCTAAAAAACAAGATTATGGCTTCTTTCCATTCCTTGACGTTGACACTAAACAGACATATGTAGAAATTCGATTGAAAACATCGACTAACAACCTCCACTCATGAAGAGATTTAAAAGACAAAATGTACTAGCATGTCATATAGCATGTATGATATAGATACAAATCTATAAGATAAAATGGTTGATAAAAATCTGGCAGTTTAGAAATGACTAGATTAACATTAATGATCAGAGAAAAGGAAGATACAGAATATTATAAGTTATGGTATGTATTTTATAACTGGTTGGAAAA
The DNA here is from genome assembly GCA_027560395.1 of Boaedon fuliginosus. Classification (NCBI taxonomy): domain Eukaryota; kingdom Metazoa; phylum Chordata; class Lepidosauria; order Squamata; family Lamprophiidae; genus Boaedon; species Boaedon fuliginosus. Next base: position 151,271 of record JANHGC010001973.1, read on the forward strand.
CAGGATTAGGAATACAGAAAGTAAAGTGATACTAGAAGGTCAAATATTATAGTTAAAATATAGAAAGATAATTGTTAGAGTTAGATTAAAGAAATATAGAAATATAATTGATATAGTTAGAATATTGAAATATAGAAATATAATTGTTATAGTCTAAACATAGAAATGTATTGATCATTGAACATATACTATGTGTAACCTCTTGCAATGCAAAGTTTGATGTTTGGATGATGTTTCTGTAACAAAAAAAAAATCTGGCAGTTTAGAAGAATACTTTTATAAAATATCACAATTGGTGATGCTTGTTTTTAATAAATTCAAAAGTAGGAAACTAGTTGTATACATGGTGGGGATATAGGCATCAACTAGTCTGTGGAGGTGTATAGAAAATGCAATTCTATACACAGTCACCTATGAATAAGTTCACACACACACACATACACACACACACCACATGCATGAAATACCACAAAGAGGTCAAAGCTTGAATGGTTATCATATTCCTGACACTTGTGCTCCATCCCCATGGATGTTCCTACACAATAATCATCTACCGATGGAAAACTGAAAAAGTTTGAGCTGGAAATTTATGTCAAGTGAAAAAGGGTCATTAATGGAACTAAAATCATGACCAAACCATTTTTAAAACTTGTGAAAAACTTGACACCAGTATAAAGACATGATCCAGGGGTATCATGTAATGTGCTGAAATTTCCCAAGAAGAAGATATGAATAAAAAATAAACTGAAATTAATCCTATACTAAGATATATTGAGATGATTGCCATTCAGTGGTATAATAGATGAGAAAGGATTTGCAAAACACAAATCAAGCTTCCTAAATAGGTTTTTGGTAGCATTTAGGCAGACAAAACAACTTGGGATCACAAGTAAAATGATTATCTGATTAGCTTGCTTTTCGTCAGAATGAAGGAAGCAATATTGCTATATTGTGTTTCAGGATCTGCTCCTTTGGCCATTCCTGAGATGTTGTGATATATATAGAAAAGAGGCAGGCTTGTGATAAACTGCTGCGACACTATTTTTGTGAGTCTAATTTCTCTTGCCTCCCCCCCTGACGTGGATGCTGGCCAACTGAAAATTTCATGAAGGCTAGAGTGGTCAATTGAGAGGCACCATATATTTTTCCATTGCTATACATACAGAAAAATGGAATAATGCTATGGATTTTATATATGTTCGCAGAACTGTATGAATATTGTATTTTATAGTTAAAAAATTAAATGATAATGGAAAAATAGATGCTAAAATCTAGATACTATATCCGTAGATTTATAAAATATATTTAGAGGACATTACATATAAACAAAGAAACCTGTCTGTTTTAGATTTCCCTTAAACCTTAATATTGTATAATTGTATTGTAAAAATGAGTAGTAGCTATATTACTAATAATTATATTGCTTACCCGTTAAGACTGAAAAGCCAAAGCATTTTCTGCCAGCTGCTAGAAAAATAAATTTCATTTCTCCATTTTACAGAACAACTAAAATAATTATTATACACATGTACTGATGGTTAACATAAACATGATAAATTAAAAATAATTCAGAATATTAGCTGTACCTTAATATAATAATCAGAGTCCTGAGTTTCAATCTTATCAATTGCAATCTCAATTTTATCAGTTTGTCATATAAATGTATGTAGCAGCAAACTTACTAGTGCAGAAAAACAGGTCAAACTGTTTCCTTTTGGGCCTTCTAATCTAGTGCCAGAACTCAAGTGCTGCTACTATAGTGTACATGTTCATATTACACAATAAGTATTTTGCAAAATTAATACCTGCTGCAAGAAAGATATTACCGTAAGATATATTTCATGAAACAATTGAATGGAATGTTTTGATTTTGATGTTCATTTCTAAATAAATAAGCAACCTATTAGAGTTTCACAAGAAATAAATTGCTTTTGAAATCCCACCTTCAGAGTCTAGGGATTTTCACAAAGTTTCAGTGAATGCACACAAGCATTGTTGTTCACTGACTCACCCATCCAACAAGAAAGGCAAAAGCACAATGCTCCATAAATTGATTTACATATTGTGGTTTAGTTATGCATGTTTTAGCTTGGTCCACCCAACATGCCAGGCCATAATCATGTTTTTGAAAAATAACTCCTAGATTTACAAAACAGGAATCCTCAAGCTAAGAAGCTTAGCTTGCTCTGATGTATGTTCCCAGACCTTGTGTGGTAAACCGACCTGCTAGACCAGATAGCTGTTCTGCCACTTGCTTCCACCTCTTCCCTGTATTTAAAACAGTCGAGATTATACCTTTTACGCAGTATGAACCTGACTGTTGTGGTTAATGTTGCTATGGAAAAATAAAAATCATCTTAGAATCATAAGATGTGTTTATTTGTCGGAATGGTGATTACACCATGTTGAGTGCTAGACAATTAGAGGAGCACTTCATCTGGCACAATTTCATGAATCATTGTACATTGTTTATCCACGTGGTTTTCTTGGTAAAATATAGAGAGATTTACCACTGCCTTCTCCTGCTCATCTGCTTATCTGCCTCTTGCATCTTCCTGCTGCTACCCAATTTATTATAGATGCTGGCTTGCTTTAGTTGAGCAGATGGAATGAGCTTCATGTCTTAGGTGATCCTACTGGAAGTGTAGGCTCTTGGCGTTCTTCCCAGAGTTCTTCATTTACATTTCCCAGAACCAACTCCAACCTACCACAACAAAACAGCAAAGGATGGCTTAAACCTTCCCATTATTTGGTGATGAAAGTCATGGTCTTTTAAATTTAAGCAATTTTCCCCCCAGTACAATCACTTTATTAGATAAAACAGCCTTCCCTGATTTATAGCTCTAAATGGGATAGGGCTAAAACTCCCACAACATGGATGGAAAATCAGGAAGTTGCAATCCCCAAATACTGGGCTTGTAGTTATGAATTGGGTGCAGCTGCTCTTTAACAAAAAACGAACCTTTCCCTGCCTTTGCCAGCAGAGGGCATTTCTCTACCATGTATGTAAGTGAACAAAACCTTCACTTCCCATTTGTTCCTTCCTGATTCTCTGTCTTCCAACCTGTAATAAGAGTTTCTTGTAGACTAGTAAACAATAATGATTTATCTAGGAAAATATCCTGCAGCAAAATTTCAGCAAACAATTTACAAAAAGGAGAAAAGCGTTTTATGTGATTTGCTTCTCTCTTTCAGAGTTATATCCTGTGCGGTCTAATGCCGAATACCAGTTTCTATCAAAGTCACTCCGCCTTCTACCTGGTGTTCGCCAAATAAGGCTTAGGCTCTGGCCCCGATATTCCCAGATGGGTCATTCCCTATCAAATCAACACACTGATTCTGATTGCCGTTCTTTGATTTTAATGAAACTTGGTGTATCTAGCTTCCTTGTAGAGTTATGGACAGAAATCATAAAAAAGTGGTTTTGGCCTGCCGTTCAAAAGTTATGACACTGGTTTTTTAAAATTTGCATCCTAAAATAGTAAACTGCCATTTCCTCAGGAACCAGATGAGATACAGACCTGGGCAATGTGTCATTTGAAAGCTCTTTTCTTGGGCTTTAATTTGGTATGTGACATGATGAAATTTAGAATTAAACAAATTTTGTTTAAAAATTTTTAAAATTTAAATTTTCCCAAAAATATCACTTTTTAAATTTTGAAAAAAATCCCAAAATTTGTTAGCACTATCCTTTTTCACCTAGCAAAGTTTCATTTTGGGATAATAATGGTTTCAGGTCATACAGAGAGTACAAGTTGACACATACATGGAGAAATAGGCAAAATATCACATGTAACATTTCACAAAAGCCAGCTATGGACAAATGTAGCTAAATTACTACCAGTACTTCAAAACAATATGATAGTGCTTAATACAAATTGCATTCTACATTTTGTGATCCCAAAATGAAACTTTGTGAGTTGAAAGAGGATAGTGCTAACAAATTTTGCAAATTTATTCAAAATTTCAAAATTGTAATTTTTTGAAAAATCTAAATTTTAAATTTTAAAGTTTTAAAGAAAATTTGTTTAATACTAAATTTCATTATGTCACATACCAAATTAAAGCCCAACAAAAGAGCTTTAAATGACACATTGCCCAGGTCTGTATCTCATCTGGTTCCTGAGAAAATGGCAGTTTAATATATCTGGTCACAGCAATTTTTAATGAAAATTAAAAAAAATCAATATGTCATAACTTTTGAACGACAGGCCAAAACCACTTTTTTATGATTTCTATTCATAACTCTATAAGGAAGCTAGATAACACCAAGTTTCATCCAAATCTGAGAGGTCAAGGCAGATTTTCATACAAAACTGTGTTGATTGGACATGGAATGACCCTTTAACATTTTTAAATGTTTAAAAATACTGATGTTTAAGAGAATTTAGACAAAACGGGGATCTCCAGTTCTTTTATCCAGTCTTGAGCAATTGCATATTGAATGGATTTATTGATAACTGGTATCTTTAAACACACAATATTGATTTTTTTGTCTAATGGCATTAAGTGTTCATTTCTAATAATTCACGTCTCTGAACCTGAAAATTACACTGATTGAAATAAATAATAAATGTATTTTTCTTCCCTGTTTCTTTCTTTTTCAACAGATGAATTACAAATGAAACGTTTGCTCAGTTTTTCCAGATTTCAACAGCAAGATGTTTACTGCAAATACTGCAAACTGGGTGACTTTTGAAGATGAATCCCTGTCTCCTCAGAGGGCAAGAGAAAATGATAATGTTTGTAGACCAAATGGACTTAAACTCACACTGCCTAAAATGCAAGATTTTTCAAACCAATTGTCCTCCATTACCTGTACTTCTCTCTCATCTCCTAAAAGCGATTACTTCTATAGCCCTGATCCCCCCAGTAATTCTCCACTCTGTACGCCCACCAGAGACTATCCTGTCAGTCCTTGCTTTCCCAAATCAGGAACTCATTTTCTTAGTCCTATTCCAGAATTGTCATCCAACGTTAATCATCTCCCACTGATTGAACCACCTTCTCAAAAACTGACAGGAATATCTCAGCCTGTGCACAGTTCAGAATTCTCCACTCTAAAACCAATACATGGTGCACAAATTATGCATCAGGAAAACTCAAAGAAATTGGAAAATTCCTTAGACTCGCAAGCCTTTTTTCAGAACGCTTCTAGTGAGTCTGCTTTCTCCAATCCATTTTGGTCAGAAGATTCATCTACTGTGTCTTTGTCCAGCTTTCATAGACATGAAAAAGAATCAGATTTTGAAAGAGATTGTTCTTTTAAAGGGAAGAAAAGCTGGCCAGATCAGAAAAGCTTAAACCAAGGTTCATTCAATTACATATGTGAGAGGCTTGAACACTTGAAAACAGAAACTTCAAACACTGAAAGAATGTTGAGACCCGTTCCTTGTATGTGCACTAGAGATGGCCTTTCTTCATTTATTCCAAGCAGTCTCTTTAGCAGTCAGAGAAAAGATGGCTGGCCTTTCATGCTGAGGATTCCTGAAAAGAAAAATATGATGTCATCAAGGCAGTGGGGTCCTATTTACCTTAGAGTTTTACCAGGAGGAATCCTACAAATGTATTATGAAAAAGGTCTTGAAAAACCTTTCAAAGAACTCCAGCTGCAACCATTTTGCAGGCTTTCAGAACCAAAGTTAGAGAACTGCAACATCTCTGGGAAAATCCATACGGTGAAAATTGAATATGTGACATATACAGAGAAAAAGAAGTACCCTAAAACTGAAGTGGTTCATGAAGCAGAGATCGAACAGATGCTGAAATTAGGAACAACTGATTACGGTGACTTCACTGACTTCCTAATGATAGTTGAGGAAGAGTTAATGAAGCTTCCTGCTATTTCAAAACCAAAGAGACATTATGAAGAACAAGAAATGATCTTGGAAATAGTGGATAATTTTTGGGGGACAATTAGTAAAGCAGAAGACAGGTTAACTGAAACTGCTGTCATAACTCATATTTATTCATTAAACTTTTTGAATGGTAATTCTGAATGCTTTATGACACTAAATGACTTTGAGCTTCAAAAGAGGGATGAACATTATTTTGAGTCAGACAAGAAAAAATGGATCAAAATTAATGACTATCACTTTCATCAATGTGTGAAGAAACAAGAATTTGAGCAATCAAGAATAATTAAATTTACACCACCAGATGGCTGTAGAGTAGAACTAATGCGTTATCGGACACAATATAATGGATTGGATCTTCCATTTTGTATCAAAGCCTTGTTAGTTGTTCAAGGAGCTTCTGTCGAACTGCAAGCTTTCATAAACATGTCCTCAGCATATTCAAAGCCCATAAAACACTGTGAGAATGTAATGGTTCACTTTCCTGTTCCTTCACAATGGAACAAAACTCTCTGGACTATGAACCTCCAAAGACAGAGATCCCTGAAAGCAAAAATGAACAGAAGAACTTGCCTTGGCTCTTTAAATGAGCTTGAATCTGACTCCATTATTCATGTCTCAGTTGGAACAGCCAAGTATGAAACTGCCTATAGAGCTATTGTGTGGAAAATTGACAGACTACCAGATAAAAATTCAAGTAAATGATTTTTATAAAATTAGTTTATATAAATTCTGAAAGAGAATTGAACTGAATTACTTCAGTAGTTTATTAATATGACAGAAGTAAGATATTAGTGGCAGAATTAATGGTCCAGTAAATAAAATAGATGATACAGTGGAAGACCATGCCTATTTCATTCTGGCTACTTTCATTACTATTACATTTCATTACTATTAGTGACCCGGGAAATGAGGCGGGGTATAAATCGAAACAAACAAACAAATAAATAAATAGTATGACAATATATAGTAGGTATCATTTTAGTGCAAGTAGGGCTATATTTTGAATGCATATAATTGCTTCTGCTTGTTTAATCTCAAATTCTGAACTATTCTATTCACCTATGCAAAATATAAAACTTCCAAATCACAACCTTGTATATTTTATAAAATCAATGTTGATTGACAAGCTTGTTTTATACATTTCTTTTTTAAAGGGCCCTAGAGTTACATTAGAATGTATCCTTTGGGGAAATTTATATTTTAAGAGTTCGATCCAAGTACAACCTCATAGTGGTTACAAGTATATTTTCTAAATACAGTGGCTAAATATGCATTAGCCTTGAAAAACAAAAGTATGCATAGAATAGAATAGAATAACAAGTTCCTTTAGAAAATGTATATTCTCCCCTGTTGAGATAGCTATATAATTTGAAATCTTATCAGGTGATAGCTGCATTTACTGTATCTCTTCAAATATATGCAAAATAATTAATAGTTTTATATTTAGCTTAATGTAAGATGGCAAGAAGTAATTCTGTACCTTGAAGTGGAAATGCACTATTAACTATCCCATAAATTGCATTACCCAGTTCTTCCAAAAACTTCAATGGCTTGATTGTTCTCTCAGCCAGCTGTCTTTGTAGAGTGTTGCTATAATATTTCCCCCTCTTTCTTTCCAAGATCCAGATCATCTGCACAGTTTGTCTTTCAAACTAGAACTTGGCTCAGATCAAGAAATCCCTTCTGACTGGTGTCCTTTTGCTGTGGTGCAGTTTGTTGTGTCTGATGCATGTGCCTCAGGAACTGAAGTGAAATCATGGGGAATTGATAGGGATGTACAGCCGCAGAAACATGTGATTCAGAAAGCATGTTATAATTGCCAGGTAATGTCTTTCTGTTCCTGCTTAATCAAATGCCAACCCACAATTACCATAATCGTATTTAAATATATTTCATTGTATGTCTTTTGCTAAGGCATGCCTCTAATAATTTAACTACTATTCTGTGGAACCTTATCCAGTACCAGCATAATGCTTGTGTTTGGATAACATAACATGATCTTCCCACAAGTTTTTATTATGCCAGTCAGAAAAAATAAACATGAAACAAGTCGTGATTTAAGACTTGCCCCTCTGCTTAATGCTTACTGAGGGTCATGATGGAAAAAGACAGTTACCATTGTAGATTCATACAGAATGGCAGGAAACAGCCAGTTGGCATGATCATGCACATATACGATTTGCTTTATGTATGCCTTTAATTTTTAAATTATTAAAGGATTATAGCAAGCAAAGATGTCTATTCTTCTGAACAAGCCTCAAAACCCTTGTTCTCTCTATATTATGGCACAAAAGATTGGGTCAGAGGGCTCATTCAACTAGCGCAATGCTTCTACATCTCAGAAAACTTCACTTTTAGTTTTAGATTTAATAATACTGTTCTGTGACTGGTTTCAAAATTCATCACAACATTTTTATCCTAAATATTTATTGTAAGCAGAGTTTATTTATAATATACACAATCTATTGATTGTTTAAAAAATGGACCATGCAAATTTCTGCTGGTGTCAGATTGGATGGATATTACTATTATTATATTACTATTATTTATATTTTTAATGAGATGGGATGGTCTTAAGTCAGTATCATAGCAACACGTTTTCTTTTATTCTATATATTTATCTCCCATGTTCTGTTAATATTCCATTTATATTTTATTTCAGTAAAAAGGTTATTATTAGATAGGAATGTCACTAATAATGTAAGCATTTCTTAATCTCATTTCTTTTGCTTCCATACTATAGGTTGAAATTGAGAAGAAATGGATTAGACTTCAGGGAGAAGATCCCAATAAGGGTGGAGATTGTGACATACAGTAGAAGAGAGAAGTAATCTGGATTCTTTTTGAGGTTGTGAGAACTATTTTAATGTAATCAGGATAATTTAAATGCAGCAGAGCAATGGATTTCACTATATAATTTTCAAATCGTCATGTAAAGTTTAAGTATGTAATTGTCAGTTTGTGTTCTAAACATTTAATATATTAACTATAACATTATAAAGGTAATACTATAAATTGGTTCTATTTGTGGGGAAACAAACTGAATGCAGTTATAGATTGCAACTCCCTAAGGCAAGACTTACCTTTTCCTGAAGTAATACAACTATGCACGGCAACTGCCATGTAATCGCTGGGAAAATATATTTGGGTTAACAAACTGCAGTAAATTCTATTTGTATTGTATATTCTTAAACAACTTTCTGCATTTCAACCCAAAGGACATACTATATTGAAAATAACCATATTTTATATGACTTCAAAGTCAGCTGTTCACAAATCTTTTTCATGTTAGCATCCAAATGTTTCAACTTTTGATGTTGTCTAGAATTATAAGATATAGTTAAAATCTGTCTGTATAATTCTGTTTATTCTTCCAACTTTTACAAAAAAAATGCAGGCCCAACTATATTTATTGGTGGATTCAGTGGTGAGCTTAGAAGTTTTACTGTAAATTGAATCTTTTACATTGTAAGTACTTCAGTATGTTCTTTTGCTATTTAAAAGTACATGTGTGGGAAATGATTTACTGCAATTTAACATAGATATTTTTCAGGGTAGTGCTGTTGGCAAAAATAGAGGGCTAATCCGTTGCTTCCTTTCCAAAGTTGTTAATACAGGGGAAGCACTGCACTGTTCCCTTCCTTTGGGCTTTTAGTGAAAATGGTTTTGCTTTGTAATATTTTGCCATTGGTTAAATTTTGAATCTCCAACAAGAACACATGTTAGATTGGAAAAAAGCCTTCATTTGTTCTTCATGAAAGCTGAAGAACAAGGTCTCTCATAAGAACATGAAAATCAAAATGTCCTTTTCTGCCAGATGAGCTAGAATTTACTTAAGGAGTGTGGAGTGGATTGCACCTGATTCTGAGAGAAAACAGCTATACCTAATATGAACAGCTTACCCTCTGGGCTATTTGGAACTTATTTTTAAAATTTATTATTTAACTCTATTTGGACATTTGGGAAGAAAACTCATCACTGTTTTCAATCTTGAGGTATATGTACTGAATATTTGGGAAGCTAAGAAGTGTCAGTTTTAATTTATATTGCTTGCATTCTGATTGATTTTAACTGTTCCACATGTTATTTTTGTTTCATGTAACTCTTTTTGGAATAAAACTGTAACAGCACATTTCATTTCACATAACATGTTTATTCTTGCTGCAGATACTAAATACAGGGAATATTATTTAAAATTAAATTGAGCTCAGTTTATTTGGGAAACCATATCTTATATTGTATCTCCAGTTCAACATGTCATGGAATTTAATATTAAGATACTTAATAAGTAAGATTCAAATTTTACAAGACTCAAAAGAAGAAGGTGGATTCGAATTATCAAGTGAGCTGTTCATTGTGGATAACAGAATAGATAAAATCTCTAAACAGGAGAATATCAATTGTAGTAGGAACTGATTTAATCAATAGATTTCATAGATATTTATGGTGTGAAGAAACAAGGGAAGTATGTAAAGGAGCATATGATAAGGCAAAGTTTGTTAAAAACATGGAATCATCTAAAACAAGGATATGTCAGGTAATTACACCATTAGCATTATTGTCAGATGCCTTTAACTTTGAAGGCAACTACAGTAATAAGTATTTAATCACATATCCTAATATGTTGTACTCAGATTTGGAAAACAGACTAAAGCCATGGTAAGAACTGTTCCGTGAAGGTAAGCGTTCACCATGGTAAGCGTTCACCATTGATTGCTGAAAGAATAAAAACTGATCTCAAGAAAGGAGGGACTTTGAGAAAAACGTTAGAATTTAGAATACTTTAGCATAAACAAAACAATCTATTAGGGGATATATTCTTATTGAAATATGATATGGAGACAAAACAAAATAAAATAGTATGATAAAGTGTATGCAAACTTCAAAGAAGTAATCATAATAGAATAACGGCTTTATGGGGAATATAAGAGGCTATAAGCGCCTCGGTGATGCGAGCTGGCCCGCAGCTCAACTGAGGCCTTAGTGGAGGCATGGAATAGTGGTGCCACTGGGGCCTTAGATCAGATTGTGCCTTTGCGGCCTCTGTCTGTCCGCGGACCCCGGAGATCTTGGTTTACTGAGGAGCTCAGGGGGATGAAACGGCGGAAGAGATGCCTGGAGCGCGTCTGGAACAAGAGCCAAACCGATTCTGACCGAACACGACTAGGAGGCCATATTCGCACCTACTTAGTGGCGATGAGGGTGGCACGACATGCATATTGTACCACTCTTATTGCATCTGCAGATAGCTGCCCAGCCACCCTGTTTTGGGTGAGCCACTCCTGGTTAAGACCTGGGGAAGTGGAGGAACCGTTACAGGGGAGAGCCGAGGAATTTGTTCAGCATCTGTCAGATAAAATCGCTCAGATTCCGTCGGACTTGGACTCTGGTTGGGCAGAGTCCACTGAGGTGGTAGAGGCAGGTCTTAGTCCAGTTATTTGGGAGGAGTTTGTGCCT
>JANHGC010001973.1:185491-203287 GCA_027560395.1 Boaedon fuliginosus
GCTGCATTTTGTACCAGCTGAAGTCTCCGAGTGCTCTTCAGGGGCAGCCCCATGTAGAGCGCATTACAGTAGTCCAATCATGAGGTGAAGGCATGAGTAACTGTGAGAAGAGCCTCCTGGTCCAGGAAGGGGCGCAACTGGCGCAGCATGCGGACCTGCGTATAGGCACCCTTGGCTGCAGCTAAAAGGTGGTAGTCCAATTGTAGCTGCGGATCCAAGAGCACCCCTAAGTTGCATACCCGTTCTGAGGGGAGCAATTTGTCTTCCCTCAGCGTAAGTAATGGAAAAATTGGACAAAGCTCCTGGTAAGAAGTATGGGGCGCCCCAGGGGACTGCTGGAAGAAGCTCTGGAAGACCGGATGCAGGCCACATGCAACTTGTGGGGGTGCTGAGGACAAGTCATATAAAATAATAATAATAAAAATAATAATAAAAGTCTCTTTGCTTGGATTTTCAGCACCCAAATGGAGAGCTCTGTCCTCAGTGCCCCACAATTCTATGCGGTGTCCGCAGGGCCTTCCAGGACTTTCCCCACTACCCTGCTCTTCTTACCTGGGAGATTGTCCACTTAAACACCTACAGTTTACTCAGCAATCGCAACTGAGAGTACTGGGATTGCTGTTGTTGAGCGAAGTGGTCACATGAAATCTTGGTTAACCACTGCTTTGTTCAACAACAAATCCTGGTCCCCATTGTCGTCATAAATTGAGAATTAGCTGCATAGCTTTAATATATTCCATATTCTTGAATGATTCACATAGTCAAAGGCCTAGGCCCTAGCTGAAGTCAATAAAAAAGTTAAATCTCATTTTGGTATTTTCTTGCTCTGTTATTGCTAATTATGTGATTTTTGTTTTCTGCCTCTCATTTCACATTCATTTAGTATTTCTCTTTTTATATGACTTTGTTTTTCATCATAAAATTTTAAGCGAAATGTTGCTTGCATAAGGATAATGGGTAATTATGCAGTATCTTGCGTTTCTCAGGGGTAAAGAGTTATACAGTGATCAACAACCTGTAGATCAAAGTTTCTTACTCAGCTGCATATTTGTTGGCATAAAACTGTTTGCACTTCAACAATTTGCACTTTAACACACTCCTATGTAGGGTTAGCAGAATTATTTTTCTGTGAAGAAAAAGGATGGCAAGAAACTTTGAGAAAATATGGATGGATTAAAAATGAGGCTCCCCTTAAAACATCATGAGGATGGTGAAGCACTTGAAAGAGAGAGAGTGGCGGGGGGGACGGGACGGGACTGAAGCTATATACCTATTTTCATTCATGTAAGTACTGTGTACATAAGTGCACACACATGCAGATGGGATTGTATTGCAAAAAAATTCAAGGGAACTTCCATTAATTAAATATTTAGGTCTTCTATCTCCCTCACTGGAAGTCTTCGGGGAAAAGGCTACAGAGCCTTGTGTCTGTTCTGGCTTTGGGTTTTTAGGACTGCAATTAAGTGGTGCCTCCAATTCCATAATTCAGTAAAACAGTGCATCTAGTTTAATTCAAGAAGAGACTGGACAGCCATTTGTTCAGAATAGAATAGGGTCTCCTGCTTGAGCATGGGATTGGACTAGAAGACCTCCAAGGTCCCTTCCAATCCTATTATTCTGTTTCTAACATTTTTTGTTGGAGGAATAGAATCAATTCAATTTCCCTAAATTTCATTTTATGATCCTCATTTTCCAGCCAGCTTCTCTAAAACGATTGAAACATGTTCAAGCAACCCTGCTCAAGGGGAAAAAAACTCCTCCTTAATGGAGATAGAATTCAAAATCTGACTTTCCTTAAACGACAGGGTTTTTTTTTGAAGATCTGTAAAGGAAAATAAAATAAAATTGTTTTTCATAGAGACACAGCCAGAGTGTATAAATGCAGAATTAAAATATTGTTTGGCATTTCGTATCAGAGGAACCTCCTCTTGCATATTGAAACTCCTGGACAGTTTTAGTTCTTACAGTGATATGAAAAAGAACTTCAAAAGAGGTAGGAAGTCTATATAAAACCAAAAAACAACTGAACGTGATTTCCTGCCACATGAAAACAAAGTTGCATAATTTATGTTATTGAAACAGTACATGGGCTGCTCTGAGGTAGGATACTGCAACTTTGGACATAGTAATTGAGTGATTTTTCCTGATAAGCTTTCTTTTATCTAGGAGTCTTCCCAGTCTAGTGGGGCCATCCTTTCTCTGCCTTCTGGCCTTACCTATCCTATCCAAATACCTCCTGGTGTGACTCTTCAGACAACCTCTGGTAAGAGTTAATGGTGTAGTCTTCATCAGTGTTTCTCTGCCCCAGGATTTTTAAGATGGGTGGGCTTCATGCTGATTGGGGGAATTATGGGTGTTGAAGTCAACCCATTTTAAAGTTCCTGAGGTTGAGAAACACTGCCCTTCAGCATAATTTATGCAGTGAGCATAATAATAACAATAACAACTTACCAAGCAAATGCAACAGGGAAATAGTGAAGTGTTAGTGTTAATAATTAAAACTTCTGCAAACTTAATGCATAATTATTTTCATTCCCTCTTAATGAATTTTGTAATTCAAGTGCTTGTTTTAACAATTTCTCCCACCTTGTGAAAACTTTCAGCTTTCCCGATTCTTTGAAGAGAGGGAAAACTGCTGTGTGGACAAGTGTGCATATAGGGGAGAAATGATAGCAATAATGAATTGATAGACTAATGCTGGTGCTGATATTTTAATTAAAGAAGATTGCATGTTGGAAAGCAACTCTGTCCTAGCCAGTGCGAGTTTCCTACAGTCTTCAAGTTCAAAAGCACAACATGAAGCAATAGATAAGAGGTGGAGTGCATTCTGGCTTAGTAGAAAGATACTTAAATACTTTAGAGAGCATTTAAGGCAATGGAAAAATCACATAGGAGAGCTTTCCCTAACATGGCCCCCTCTGGATATTGTAAAATACTTCTAAGTTGAAGTGCTAGTTGTCCATGGACCCTTGAGACAGCAAGGCTGGAATGAAATTTGCTTTGCCTATTCTTCTGTCTATTACCTCTTTTCCCTTCTTTGACTTCTTTTCAAGATACTGAGCAACAAAGCCTAAAATCAACAAAGGAGAACATTTGTAGCTCAGGTTTGAAATGAAGGATCCTTGGTACTCTCTGAGCTTGCTTGTTTTCTTGCAGATGTTTCATTACCCTAACTAGGTAACACCATCAGTGCTAGTAAGAGTGCTCTTTGCTGTCAATTTATATTCTGATGACATGCTTGTCTGTGTGGGTGGGAGCAGTCTTAAGAGATTTTTTGGTTGGTCTGTTTACTGATGGCTCTTTGGAAACTTCTTGATTGGGGTATTGCTTACTTGATTGTTGGTCTGAATTTAACCTTGGAGTTATTCTATGCTGATTTGGGTGCTGATTACTGGTATAAAGGTGCTGGAGTATTTTTTGGTTTGAGCTGGATGAAGCCTAAAATATTTTATTGTGGCAGTGTAAGAATAAGGGGTCACAAATACTTTAATTAATATCAAGAGAACTGAACATGAATTAAAACTGTTCCACATTTATTTATTGGCTGAGGATGGGATGAAGTCAGTGTCATATTTGTAATGTAGTTTTGTGCAACTGAAAAAATAATTCATGGTCCTTCAGATTCTGAATTTCAGCTCATCTATAGGATGTTAACTGAGGAAGACTAATGTAAGAAACGAGGGGAATATTTGTTGAAGAGGGAATGTACAATCTTTCAAAGATAGATAGAAGGAGCATTCTTATTTTCTTTCTCCTTCCTCTGTAGCCAAACTAAGAAATAATGTTTGTGGGCATGTAATTGTGTGTAACCGTATTAGTCTGAATCAGTCCACTGCAGGATGAAAGCTTCTTCACTGATGTAGGGCTGACTGAACAAGTGACTGTGGCAGAATTATCCATTTGGCTATTAAGCTGGCATGCACTCTTTTTCTCTGTATATGAAATACAGTGATAATGTGATTATCAGCCTTCAAATGCAAAGAGACTGGTCTCTGTACAGTAGTATTGCAATGGGAAAATAATCAGTGGGATGGGAAATGCAGAAGGGGCAATATGCATTTTTAGGAGCATGAGCTTTGTTTCAAATAAAAAATCCATTTTAATTTCAACGGAAGAGCGGGGGAAAACTATTAATTTGGAGGAGCACTTTTCTCCATCTCACTGGAACCATCCCTGCTTGTATATCTTTTTCTGCTTCTTTACAGAGCTGAATTAACTCTTGATCAATAGTGGTTGGAGAGAGGTAACAGTCTGAGCAGCAAAAAAGTTGGGCATTTGTTCAGTTGTTTTCATTTGCAGATGGGTGTCCATATACTGTGAATGGAATGAAACAAATAAACACTAGACATCCTGGTGGCTGCCAGAGAATTTCATTAGGCCAGGTGATTTCATTAGGGCTGTGCAGCATTTCAGGTTCTATTCTTGAAAGGTGCTGGAGTGCACTCTTTCTGAAAGAGCCCTGTCTTTTCCTGAATTTGGGCAGCTGGCACATTGTCTTGGAAAAAGACCTGTTATTTTAAAAAGTTGCAGGCAATTGGTGTGTTTTCACCCCTGCAATCTTTGAACAATCTTCATGGACAAAATAAGAAAATGCTGCATAGCCCTAATATCCACAATTTCTGCTTTTTTCTTCTTCTTGTAGGGCACTTGTATAAAGTCAACATGCCTGTGGTTGTCACTCAAGCTACTGATGGAGGAAATGCCATTCAGACTCCACTTCAACAAATATTCCAGCAAGTGGGGAAGCAATCCTTGGTGCCTCAGCCAGCCCCAGTTAATATTATACAGGCAAATATGTCGTCTCTTCAAGAAACCAGCAACGGTAGTTTGCTGACCTCAAAGCTGCCTGTGCCCCAGCACCTGAAGATGGGGGATAAAGACTTGCTTGAGGCTACTGCTGCCACACTAGAAGCCACCAGAAGTGAGGGGGAAGTTGCAATAGGGACCCTGGTAAGCCTGCAGCCCTCCAGTTCTTTACAGACTCCCCAGATAGCTGTTACAACTGTTCCTGTTACAAAGTCATCTGGAGTAGACAATCCCAAATCCAGAGAAGCAAGCGAAGGCGTTTCTTCTGCTGGGGGACAATTGTCTGTGAATCTTGATCAGCCTCCGGAACCTGATGATATAATTGAGCTGATAATTATGGGCAATGACTTGGATGACCCTGCCCTTCTCTCTGATGAAACCAGCCTCTCTTTTGTTGAAGAGGTAACTTCTTTTTTTTTTTAAAGGATTTTTAATATATGTAACTACTTGAAGAGAGCTTGCAGGTATAATTTTAAGAAAGTATTTATACACAGCTTGAATAGAAATGTGGAATGAGCTTCATCACAGAGTTGCTTTGCAGAGTGAGATGGGTGTCATATAAATTTAATAAATGAATAAATGAATAAAAATAAATGAATAAAAATAAAATACATCCATCCATCCCCATTTAAAAGCAATTGCAAAACACCTATTGGTTTTACTAAAGTTGAACAGTCTTGATATTTTTAATGTGTTGTGTGGGCAGGAAGTATTGCATAATTTTAAAAAGATGTTATCTCTTGACTGCGTGCTCCTCCATAGCCTTTCAGATCCCCACTTCCTTTTAGCTAGATACCAGTGTGCAAATGGAATCAGATCTACTGGCCCAGAAAAATATTTCCAATGACCTCGAAGAAATCATACAACTAGATGGGACAAGTGATCTCTCACCCAAAGCAGAAATTGAAAGTCCAAGAGATGGAGAAGATGAGGAGCTTGTGGGTATAATTGACGCTGAAGATTTAAAAGTCCTGGATGAGGAAGAAGAGGAAGAAGGTGAAAATAGCACTTCAGACAATCAGTCTCTCAACAGTACCAGTGATGCTGATGAATCCTCAGTTGATATTATTGAGGAGGTAAACTTAATGTTTACAATGATTTGCTTTCACTTTTGCATATAGCCTTAATTTGCATTAAGAAAACAGAATTAGAATGGACTTTTACAGCTGTCCAGCTCCTCCACTGATGAATTACTAAATCCTTACCTTGGTTCTAATGAAGGTATTCTTTCCCACTAATGAATAGGGCATCGTTCTTAAGTTTAAGTGTAGATCTCCTTTCTTGTAATCTAAACGTATTAGTTAAACAAGAATGGGGAACCTGGAG
Source organism: Boaedon fuliginosus (assembly GCA_027560395.1). Classification (NCBI taxonomy): domain Eukaryota; kingdom Metazoa; phylum Chordata; class Lepidosauria; order Squamata; family Lamprophiidae; genus Boaedon; species Boaedon fuliginosus. The sequence continues at coordinate 191,624 of JANHGC010001973.1, forward strand.
CCCTCCAGATATTTTGGACTTCTATGGTCCATTGATTGACCATATTGATTGGGCCTTAATGGGTGTTGGAGTCCAGGACTACATTGTTGCCTTTTCTCTGTAGCAACAAATCACTAGTTACCGTTTCCCATATCAACTGTGTGAAGCTCTTCATTACTATTTAAATGTGGCTGTCAGATCACATCTTAAAACATCCATTCTGTAGATTAAATTCATTTTAATTTCTTCAAGCTTCCCTCAACTTGAGGAGAACACAGATCTCCCCATTCAAATCTAATGCTCACAATTGGATACACTTAGAATAGGCAAATGTAATTGGACACACATGGAATTTGTCTTCGGTGTATAAGCTCTCAGTATACATAAAAGATATAAGTGATAAATCATGATCATAGTCAACACAAATAGTGCAGGTAGTATACAGATGGTCCTTGACTTACAACAGCTTGTTTAGTGGCTATTCAAAGTTACAACAACACTGAAAAAAGTGACTTAAGACAATTTTTCATACTTATGACCATTGGAGTATCCCCATAGTCATGCGATTAAAATTCAGATGCTTGTCTACTGACTCATATTTATCATGGTTACAGTGTCCCAAGGTCATGTGATCACCTTTTGTGACCTTCTGACAAGCAAATTCAATGAGGAAGCCAGATTTACTTAACAATCGTATTACTAACTTAACAACTGCAGTAATTCATTCAACAACTATGGCAAGAAAGTTCTTAAAATGGGGCAAAACTGAGACATTAATTTTGGGCAACAGAAATTTTGGGCTCAGTTATGATTGTAAGTTGACTACCTGTGTTACAATGATGGAAAATCTATGTGTATTGTTCATAATCATCTAACTCAGGGGTGTCAAACTCAAGGCCCGGGGGCCTGATGTAGCCTGCAGGGTGCTTAGATCTGACCCATGGGGTCACCCTGGAAACAGCGAAGGATCAGCCCATGGTGCATCTGCCAGTGAAAACAGAGTTTTGAGCATCGCATGTGGCCCTCCCAGGCTCCATTTCCAGCCACGATGGCCTCCTGCAGTCCTCTGCCAATGAAAACAGAGGTCCAAAATGGCTTGGGAGGGCCACGTGCGCTGACAGAGGGTTGCAGGAGGCTATCGCGGCCAAAAATGGGGCCTGGAGGGGCATGTGTGGCCCACTCAAGGTCCATTTTCACTGGCAGGTAGCTGCAGGAGGCTGTTACAGCTGAAAAGTGAGATTGGAGCCTGTTTTCACTGGCAGAGCGCTTGGCCCACCACAAGTGCCCCCAACACAAATGATGTCAAGCTGGCCATGCCCACCCTGGCCACACCACTCCGGTCCCCAAGATCAAACATACCCCTGATCTAGCTTGAGGGGGTATTATAAATGTGCAGAGTTCATCTCTGGGCAAGACACTAACTCATTGTATCCTCTTTTTTAGTTAGATTTGCAACTTCCTGGAAATAACTTGTTTCTTATTGCTTCTGGTAATTGTGTGTGCACAACATAGATTAATTTGGTCCCTGAAAATCCCGAAGCTGCTCCTTGTCCTGGTTCCACAGAAACAATTTTGCATTTTCTTTTTTAAAAAATTGAGTATTGGTGCTAAAAAATATTTAATTGGGAATATATGTAAAAGCCTGGTTAATAAAAAATGAAGTGTGCAGAATTTACCTTCCAGAAGGCAAAAAGGGGAGTGGAGAAGTAATTGAGACAGGACACACATCTTTTGAAGGATGAAAGTGAGGAAGGCTGAACTGACTGTATTAGCAGGAAAAGTAATCTGAAGTCATTTATTGCTCAATCCTCCAGAATGTTCTTTTTTTATAGAAAGAAAGCAGACAGCAGCTCTTTTGGGGAAGCATATTTGTCTGAGTGCTCCGTTTAATATCTGCAAAAATTGAAAGAAAAGATGCAATGTTCAGTAATGTGCCATCAGGAAGGTGGAAGTTGCAACATAGCTGCTATAGGTGTAGTACTGATGCAGGATAATTTTCTGAAATTTTTCTGGAAAAAGCACAACAGAGCACTTGAGGAAGCGATGTGTTCTGTTTGGCACAAGGCACATTTGTAGAATCTGGCCACCATCCATTATGCTGTCTGAGTTGTACTCTGCTTTGCAGATCCTGCATCAGGTACCAAAGTGGGCAAAAGAACTCTGGATTTGTTTGATCCTTGTAGAGGGAAGAGCCGAAAATAGCTTTCTCTATTCCTGTACTGCAGTATACTATAATGATGGTTAGGTACAGCCTATTTTAATAAAATAGCTACATGTTAGTCAAAACTCTTTAGGTTAAATTTCTGGGGCATCTGTTTCTTTGCAGGATCCTTTAAATTCTGGTGATGATGTTAGTGAACAAGAAACACCTGATGTTTTTGACACTGATAATATAATTGTATGCCAATATGACAAGGTATGTTTAAGTATTTTTCTTTTTAAATGACCTTTGAGACTTCAAGTCAGCCTTCCTTAATATCAAGTATCTCAGGAGTACTTCTCCCATGGTGATGGGAAATTTGAGAAGATACAGATATTTTACTTAGTTCCATAGTGCCAGATTGGGGTAGGCCCCTAATACATTTATATTTTTAGGCATGTGGTTAAAAGGAGCTTGGCTTCTCTGCCCAAATATATATTTTATACAAGAACTGACATAGAAATAACAAAACAGCATGCTTGCTTAATTCCCCTTTAATATATTTCCCTTGTATATTTATGTATATAATTGAATAGCATGCTCATTAATCCCCATGCCCAGGAGCTAGTGAAAGATTACAGCAAAAAGTGAGACAACAAGCCTATGATGACCTCTTCAATTGTATGTTGTCTTTTTATGGAATTGTGCAGCTGCAATCTCTCATATGCTTGCTGAGGTTTCAGAAATCCATGCAAATAGAATTAAAACTGAGTACAACCATGTGGCTAAATGTTGCCATTCTTTAAAAGGATTGGACCTTTTGATTCATTAAAAAATCTAATCACCTTAAGTGTGAATCCCCCCCCCCATGTTAGATAACTGGTTATCGTGGGCATGTGCCTTTAGTCACACTACATTTTTAATAATACGGGGGTGGGGAGATAAGGAAAGTATTAGATAAATGAAAAACAGTTCTTGGCATAACAGAGATGAACAGGTGTTTGAACAGGTGCTGGTGCTTCATTTCTCTCTGCTTCAGAGCTAGCAAGGCTTTATTTCCAAAAGCTTGTTTGGGACAATTCTTATTAAGTGACAGTGGGACAGAGTAAATCATAAAGGCCCTTGTGATGTTCAAACAAATCTATGCACACCACCAAGATAAACAGGTACAACACTTTTCTCAATTGCCCAGGAGATCTTGAGAATAGTAGCTTAATGACTGTGAGAAAGGCATAAAGCATCTTTAATGTGATTTCTCAGCACCTTTTCAAGGTCCTGTCATGAAAATCATGCAAGTGCTGTCCTTTACATTATGAGAGAGCGAGTGAGCAAGCAGCAAATTGAGAGGAACCGTAAGATTTGCCACCCAGTGAAAACATTTGAGGGGTTTCTCATCCCCATAAACTTAAATGAGCATAATCGGACCAAAATGGAGGACGTATTAATAGAGTATCCCAGAAGGTATAATGACTGGAATTCTAACAGAAGGTTTCTTTCTGCAGTGTTTTTCCTGCTTCTAAATTACTGTAAGGTTTGCGTTGTTGATGCATCCCCCCCACCCTGCTCCCTGGTTTTGGTTCTAATATTAGACTGGTACATTAAGTAACTTTCTTTCTCATTGCTTATAAAAGAAAGCATATTTTCTTTTAGTGGACTTTTTAATCACCAGGATGCAAATGTTTTCGAAGCCATGATTGAAGGAGCTGATATTTTATCTTTCATTAGGTTCAGCGAAGTAAGAACAGATGGAAATTCTACTTGAAAGATGGTGTGATGTGCTTTGGGGGAAAGGACTACATTTTCTCCAAAGCCATTGGAGATGCAGAATGGTGAAAGTTTCAGAAATATCTGCAGTATTTTTAAAAACTGTTTTGTAAAATTCAGTAAGGAAATATTGAAAGTTTTGTGTTCTGAAACAAAATTCACATGAACGAAGTATGTGACTCTATAAAAAACTCAGTGTTGACAGTTACTGTGTGTATTGATCAAGTTCCATTTAATTTGTATGAATCAGTAAATACTGTATTTATAAATATAAATATCTGGTTGCTCCTTTCCTAGGTTGGTGCCCCCTGCCCCAATGGTTTCTCTCTCTGTCTCTGTCTCTGTCTCTGTCTCTCTCTCTCTCTCTCTCTCACACACACACACACACTTATGCTCCCATTATTCCTTCCTCCAAATGCACATAAGTCTCTCAAGTTGGCTTAAAGCAATTTAAATCAATATAAAAAACTGAAAACATTTTGAAGACAAAAAATGGAAAACCTATCTAGTAAATCATAGTGAGCAAAGACAATAAATAGCAACTTTAACATTATCTCTGAAGACATTATCTCTGGAGAGGTGGCACATAAAAACACAAGAATACCCCTGCTGCCAAGGCCTGTATGAGGCAAGTATTTTGTTTCTCGCAGTGGCTCACCAGAGACTTTTGGAGTGTTCATAAAAGAAATGGAGATGCAATAGAGTTCTTGATAACTGTTAGCTTTTCCAGCTCCATTGCTGCTGCTGACCGCCAAGCTGATGATGCGCTAGGTGTCTGGGCTCAGCATTGAGTTCCATTGGGTTGCAAAATCCCCCAAAATATTACAGTCTGCTCTCACAGACTGGTATGAGCCAGTTTCATATACTACTGCAGACATGTTTCTTTTGCACCAAGAGTTACCCTTGACCAGGGAAGAGAGGCGGGGTATAAATCTAATAAAATAAATAAAAAAGTAAATAATGAGTTTTGGAGTCTAACAAGGTTGATCTTGGTCTCATAGTCATCTTTCATTATTTATCCTTTTTTTAAAAATGTGATTTACAGTTGAGGGTGGGACAAAAGATTGGTCACATTTATAATTATAGGTAAAATACACCATCCCCCCCCCCAAGAAATGTAATATTTACTATATATGGCTATATAAAAGTGCAATTTTCATGCTTCTTCCCTCATAAAGCAGCATGGGCAATCTACTTTCAAATGGCATAGAGCCTGAACTAAAACGATTATCTGCTTAATTTTTGGGATATAATTTTATGACCATCAACAATACCCAACTTCATTTAGAGTAAAGTCATACCGCCCCCTCTGAAGACTTTTAAGTTGGTAGCTGTCACCAGTTTTTGTGTAAATAAATGTATTAGTTGATAAGAAATACAAGGAGCAAAGCTGAAAAGACCAGTTATCATAGTAAGCTTTCAGTGTAAATGGTGATTGTGGATGCAGCACAGAATAAATGCAATTCACTTTAGAAAAATACTGTTTTTTTTTAATTTGGGGCATCAAATGATAGGTCTGTGTGGGCAAATTAGTTAGGTCTGTGTAGGTCTGTATGGGCAAATTAGTCGATAGGACTCTGTGGTTAGTAGCATTTTTTTAGTGTAGATATAAATCTGGATTGTTTGGGGCGAAGGTAAAACACTTCATATTAAAAAATATTGAGGATCACTACTTCCAATATTTGAACAGTTAGATCCATAGACCAGTTGGGATATCTCAGCAAATAGTAGCTCTTAATTGACCTTGTTTGGACTTGGAAGTTAAGCAAGATTAGGTCTGGTTACAACTAAGATGGAAGAGCAATAGGGAACAGTTGTGCTCTAAATGAGTTTTTCTTGACCTTAGCAACTTTAAAATGTATAGAGTTCAGCTCCATATAAGAAAAGCTCTCTTAGTCTTCAATCCCTCTTGACCTATTGGCTCTTCCTCCATTTATTAATTTTGCAATTCAGTCATTTATTCACTCTTTCTATATAAACAAACCATGTCAATGTTTCATTCCTTTCATCCCTTGCACTCACTTTTGGATTCATGTTTCTTCAGCAACTTTAATAGGTGTGGACCTCAAATTCCAGAATTCCTCAGCCTGTTGTCAAGGTTGAGAAACACTGCTGTAGAAAATCCAGTACATTTGCAAGTAGGGAAATACAAGAAAGAGAGGGAAGTAGGGGTAACTGCAGGGGAGGTAAAAAAAGACAGAGATTGTGGTGAAAATGATGAGATCAAGGCTCTGCCTGGAGGGAAGAGAATGCACATTATAAAGCTGCACCATTCATAGCAAGAATGCTAAGGTTTCTATGACCTTTGAAAGGTCTAATTGAGGTGCAGCTGCTTAACAGTGAATAAAAGAGGATTGTAATTAGTCTCTACTACAGAGCAATAGAAACCAAATGATTTCTGCTGAGATACAGAATTCATAAGTCTGCATTCAATTTCAGTGCTTGACACCCCTAGATAGGACTGGAAATGCCCTGCCTAAAACTATGTAAGGTTTCTGACAGTCTAAGATCACATATTAGCATAATTGTGTCAGAATTTTAAAATCACGGTTAAGAAAACATAGTTTGACGCAAAGGTTAAATCCAGTGGTGGGATTCAATTTTTTTTACTACTGGTTCTGTGCCTTGGTGGGTGTGCCTTGGTAGGCTTGGCTTGGTGGGCATAGCTATGCGGTCATGTGACTGGGGGGGCTGCTGCACACACCCTGTTTTTGGCCTAGAAAATCTCCCTGAAGCATCATGACAGCCAAATAGGGGTGTGTAGAGACTCCTGGAAAGGGTGGGGAGGGGAGGAGCCAATCAGAGGTGGTATTTGCCGATTCTCCGAACCAATCAAAATTATAGCTACCGGTTCTCCCAAGCCTCTCAGAACTGGCTGAATACCACCTCTGGTTAAATCCAAGGAGGGATGGCCTATTCTGAACTGGGATGCACCAGTGATCTAAGTAGAAAAGGCTTTTCTTAGAATTTTGAAAGCAGAACTTGTTATATTTTGCTATAGAACTTTTATATTCTCAAATTGCAGCCAAAACAATGTTTTATGTTGGAAGGTTGCAAAGCATTCAAATGTATCATCATTCTGCTGTTGCAGCAGGTTGTCACAAACCAAAGTCAGATCTTATTGGCAGTTTTTTAACTGTGGCATTAAAACTTTTAAAGTTCCCAGTTAAGAAATCAATGGAAGCATAATTAACTCTGATTTACGTTTTAAAGGCATTTGTGTTCTTGCATTAAGGACATGTTCCATTATGTTATCTACAGAAGTGTCGATTCATTCTCCAGCAAATCCATGCAAAGTGTCTTGCTAATTTCCCCTTTTCTATAGTTATAAACTGAGAGTGTATTGGTGCAATGCATCATTGTGGATTTGAAAGAAATTGCTTGCTAATTTCTTCCACAAGCATGTTTGCAGGCTTGCAGACCGACTGAACTGAAAAATTCCTAATCAAAACTGAAAGTGTAATAACATTGTAATGAGATTATACATGTATTTCACAAAGAAAGCTTGAGGCTTGGCAACAAGAAGGATGTGTTAGAAACACAATTCACATTTGGTTTTTAAATGACAAACTGAGATCTATGTTTTTATTAGAATTTCTGTAAGAAATAGATATCTTGTTATGTATTCCTCCAGTTGACAAATTCTGGAACAGCTGTACCGTATATTATTTTCCTTAGATGAGAAATGAATAGAAATGAGCTTGTCTTTTTTGTTTGTGGATATACAATGGTACCCGCAGCAAACTTACCAGCAGAGAGCTCCCACTATAGGTATCTGGCTGTAGCAAAAGGCCACAAGTTATGCTCTATTTTCCCTTCCTTCCCTCCCAGTTTTCCATATCTCCTTCTAAGAAGATCATCTATAATTCCTCGGACAGTATGTCAAGTCCTCATTGTTTTAGGTGCTTTTTCATTCATGCATGCATGCATTAGTATGTGTATATAAGAGAATAAGAGAGCCTGTATGTAGTGGTTAAGGTGCTCATCTGAGCCAGTTTCTAGTCTTCCCTTAGGCATGAAAGCTGGCTGGGCCAATCACTTTATCTCATCCCAAGAATCACAACATCAACCACAGTGCCAGCCAATCCACATGAGCCAACATTATATATTATGGAAGATATAAATTATGACTATACCTTCAATGAAGGGGCCTTACCATTTTACAGCATTTGCAAATGTTGGGGTTTTATTCGTATAGATGGGTGCTGCTTTTGCAGTTCATTGGAAAGTACCAATTTAAGTAGCAGTTTGAAGAATAGATCTCAAAGGGCATGAGAAACTCTATCAAACTTTACTGTTAAGCTATGATCATACTGTGCCATGGTATATTGAAAAAGCCAGAAACAAGTCAAGGTTCATCCTGCATATGGGCAAAAGCTTCATGGGTTTTTAGAATTCTTAGTTCTCTTTTTACCTGCTCTTGTTTGCAACTTAACAGGTTTGAGTAGAAACTACAGTAGAAGCCTGTTATGACCAGGGCACCTAGGCAGATGCAGGCTTCAATAAAGTCATTTGTTGCTCTGCTATCCCATGACAAATGGCCCTACAACAGCTGCTAAACTTCCACCCCAAACTTTCCCAAAGGCAGCCATCCACAGTCAGTGCAACATAGTCCCACAAACAAAAGCCAAGTCACCAGAGCTGATTTACAAGGCAGGGAGGAAGTCCATAGTCCAAAAACAAGGTGCAAGCCTACAACACAAGGTCAATAAGTCTAAACAAGGATCAGGACCCACAAGGCAAGGTTCAGAGTCCACAGGGCAGAAACATGATCCAAAGCAGAGTTTTTTCCAAGGCTGGGTAAGTGTGGCAAGGCAAAACAATTGTTTTCAACAAAGACATCCCCATTGCCTCTGATTAAAAAAATCAACCCAGGTGTTCCTTGTAAGGAGGGGTGGGGCAACCTTCTTGTCAGCAGCCTCACAGACCTCCTTTGAACTTCCTTTGCTCCACTCTCTGTACCCTTAGATTGAGAGGGCTGCATCTCATCACAACTGTCTATTTGCAACTGATCCTCCCCAGTTCTGTGAGGGCAGGCAACTCTAGACAGTCTAGAGCTGCTAGACTGTCCAGACATTCCAGGGGAGATGGGCCATCCCTGTTGGATGGTCCCAGTTCCAACTCTTCTTCCTCTGAACCAGGATCTGATGAAGCCATGACAAAGTTTAGCTTAGGAAGTGTGTATCAGGAATAAGCCACGATACAACACGCAACCCATACATCCTCCACATCACACTATACTATATAAAATGGCACATTTATCTTTAGTCTCACACTATCAGGTGGGACAAAATAAATGCAAAGCAGGGCTTCCAAAACCCACTTATCCCAGGATGCCAGAACGCAACCATGATTAATGGTGTTGAATATTGCTCAGGACTCCCACCAGGATACCCAAAGCCATCTCATTCCCAAACATTAGTCCAGAAGTCCATCAAGCAAGTGGGATCAAGAGTTGATGAACTGAACAAAGACTAGTTTTATTCTAGTCATATTGTTTTTAAAATGAAAAATAGGAACTTACCCTTTAATTAGCATGCATGTGATCTGGTTGCCTTTTAGCCCCATTGTGTTCTATCAAGATAAGTTGCAATATCAATTTGTTGACAGCTCTTGGAAAACATCCACAGTAGGAGCATAATTCATAGATTGGGTTTAGCTTTAAGAACAACAGATTTAGTTACAGGATCTCAGGATCAGGAAAGTCCTTTACTTAGCAATTTACGGAGGTGTATAGAGCTACCCATATCTTTTCCCAGCCATTCTGACATAGATAGGCGTCTGAATTCTGACTGGTAGCAACTGGCAAGGTCAAAGCAGTTAGCAATTGGAGCTACTCACCCACTTTCCTCCTCACATTTTAAGTTTATCTACCTATACACCTTCCTTGATGCAGATGCACACATATTCTCCAGTGTGAAACTTTCCCCTATATTTTATTGCTGCATGGAGAAGAGGAGAACAATTTTAGTATAGCTTGATTGTAACAAAGATTCCTGCCTCTTCTTGTCTGATGTTTGTCTGGGTTTTGATGGATAGGCAGTTCTAAGGTTAAGGACGCAATGATGGTCCCTATAAGATATTTTCCTATCCTTAAAGGTACTTGGGGACTATGCAATGTAATGATGAAAAGTGAAAGTAATTTCTTTAAATATTCTGTTTTTCTTATTTTTTCCTCTCCTTTTTTCCTTTCTCTTGCACTTTCTATTCTCTAGTTTTCTTTTCCTTTTTGCATTTAGTTTGTCTTGTTTTTTTATTACTGTTTTTTAAAAAATTCAATAAAAATTATTTTAAAAAGAACACTCTTGTTTGATATATAGAAACACACATATATACCCAATATAGATATAGGGCTTCATGATGGCATCCTGACAGCATCTAAGTTTTCTGTTTTTCACTGTTGCCAAATACTGTCCAATGGTTCTCAGGATAATAGACCTTTTAAATTGCTTGTGCAGCATCTAAATTAAAAACGTGAGCCAAAAGAGAGAAAAGGGAATTGTGATCAATGTAGGTAAGTATAAAACGCATCATTCTTCATGTGTCTGAAGTATAATCATTTAGAGATTTCTTTCAATAATATAATATAATGAGAGAAAGACAAGGAAATAAAAATTGCAGGAATTTCTCTAGGGATAACATCTCAGCTCCAACAGGTTCTCAAAAACAAAAGTGTTTATTGTTTCCAGCCTGTAATATGGCAGGCAGTATTTTCTTTTAATAAATAGAAAAATACTTAAGTTGAAGTTTGTTCAAGATTTCCAACTGGCCTAAAGAAGTAACCAGATTTGAGGGGGATGCACAATACTCCATAAATTGTTGGTTTTCAAACCTCAGCCAAGAATGCAGTGGTCATGGAGGATGCGATGTGTTCCTGCACTTTCCAAGGGGTGTGGCAGAGATTCCTTACTCTTGCTGCATGAGAATTTGATGCACAGTCTTTTCATGGAGCAGAACTTTTAATTTTTTTTAAGGAAACTGCTTTCTATCTAGTCAGAGCAATGGTTATCTAGATCAGTATGATTTTTCTCCAGGATTCAGATGGCGACTTGGAGATCTTGTGGACTGAAGTTGGGATTTTTTTTTTGATACAAAGCAAGAGTTTAATTGGCAAACTACTTTTCTCCCATCAAACTCTTAAACTATGTTCACACCTTGGATGAAGGCATGGATTAATTTATTGTGTTTACTGCATTTAGCCACAATTGGCCAAATTAAATGAAGGCCAAAACCAAATGATTTTATGAATTAACATAATGTGTGACCCTTCAGGTCCAGCTGGGCTTAAACAAATAAATGCTGAGACAGAAGACAGGCAAATACCCACATTTCTGGTTTAAAAAGTAAGTAGTGACGGAGTTCTGGTAGTGTGAATGGTAAATTGCAGTGAAATACATAAAACAGAAAAGTTCTAGCAGTGGCTGTAGGTTTTTTTGTGGGGGGGGGAGGGGGAGGGATTTTTACCTTTTAGGTACTGTGGTTCTTTCAATAATCACCAATATTTCAGAGATAATACTTTACCAGTTGACTGATAGATTGATTACTAATGCAGTTGAGTTATCAAACTGGGATAGACTGTGAAAGACTGGGATTTTGCTGTTTGAGGTGGAAAACAAGGGATGGATTAAAGAAACAGTGGTTAAGGGTAAAAGTGGTCTTACACATATTCATAACAAATATGTTTTATAAAGTGGCTATGGGCAAATTTATTTATTTGATTTATATCCCGCCTCTCTTCCCCAGACGGGGAACTCGAGGCGGCGTACAACAAAATATACAGT